>JAQGAK010000224.1:0-112790 GCA_034696945.1 Lipothrix lubbocki
TGTATTAATTTTTGTATTAATTTTTGTATTAATTTTTGTATTAATTTTGTTATTCCTCTCTAAATGAATCTTATTACCTTGATTTTGACCTAACTGACGTAGATTCATTAAATTTAATTTAATCTTTCGTATTTCTCAAACCTCCATTGACTGTATATTTTGTATTTATAAGCTCAAACTTTCCTGAATGGGTGTAATAATGCATCTCGATAAGAGATTTCCTGGTGCGGAAAGAACAACACAGCATGAATTGAAGCAAATACGAGTTGCGGTAACCGGATTAAAAATGGAATTCGAATCAAACAATTTTCCTTCCATTTTACCGTACGCATATCTACATTGTCTACATACTATGTATACTGTTCGCAGTATACCGAAAGCAATAAGAAGAATTGCCTGAATCTCTCAAGATTAATTTAACGAAGGACCACATGTGTGTAATATATTTAGAAAGTGGGACTGCGAATAGTATACGACTTATACAATGAATAAGTGTTGTCAGATGGAGTCATTGAATTTGTTTTAAGATAAAATGTAGACACATGTAAGTGGTTTTTATTTTAAATATTACAAAGTTATAAGCTTTTAATTTTTAATTAAATATATAAGTACGTGAATTTTTGTGAGCACAACACAGAAATAAGAGGTTTGTATATACTTCCCTGAAAGCTACACTGTACCTATTTTTGCTTCGGTGGAGACGCAAAGTGGGCTATCTCTTAATGAAACCAAATGCAAGGTGAGATATCCACCATCAATTCAGTGCAAGATGGGTTATCCCGTTTAAATTGCATTAAAAGCTAAAAACGGAGGGAGGTTGTATTGAAAATTTCAACTGCAAAGCAAATGTAAATTAGTGGAGATATCCCAGCTGCAATGATGGTGGATGTCCCAATTTGCAGATAGACATGCGGAGATAGCCCACTTTGCATCTCCAGTGACGCTATCATTTTCTTATTTTTTCTAAATTAGTAACATTTAACCACTACCAAATCCCTTCCCCCCACGTGGAAAGTGCGTTGCCTGGATTAAGATGAAACTGGAGAGATAATAACAGTAATAATATAGAGAAGCTGAATTTAATGTAGCTTTGTAGTAGATGCTCACTTCAACAAAAGCTGTTCCTAAAAGTTTTCTGTGTGTCTATATTATTTGAAGCGTCAGCTGGTGATGTGGTTTTTGAATCTTTTGACTTTGAAGATGACTCTTTTGTGGAAATCGTTAAGCCAAAGGATTTTCAGAACCTTCTGGTTAGTTCAAGTTTGTTCTATATGGAAAACTTGCCAAAGGTTGCTGGAACTTATCGAATTTTACTAACGCGTCCACTGTATAAATAAGTCCTCCATATGGCGAGAAAAGAATAAGGGTAGGCGGAAAGAATCTCTTGTTTCTGGAAAAAATATAAGTTGGCTCATATTACTTCTAGCCTAATAAAATGAGCTTACTCCTTTTCTCTACTCCACCACCACAATTTACCATGCTAAATTGAATGCACACTATAGTCCGCTGATAAGTAAAAGCTGTTTATCTGAAGGTTTCGAAGCAACAAAAATTATTTTTGCTCCTTCTGGTGCACATTCGTTCCGATATTTTAATTTAATTATTAGAATTTCAGCCTCAACCCTGTTCACAGAGTTTTATGCTCAATAAACTAATAAACTAATTACTAAAGCATGAACATTTAAATTGCAAAAATTAGTATTCAGGCATGCAAACACGCTTTTTTATAATTTGACTCAGCAAGTTCAGTATGTAATAGGACAAATAATTTAGGGATTAAGAGAGTTCGATTGTATGTATTATTATCATTGTATACTTAAAAGATCATTTGTATTCACACTGAATTAATTGATTTGTTACTAATTTATTGCCATGAATAAGCGGTACGCTGGTTTAATGTGAACGGATATTTTACTGCGTGCGGGCCTAGCTAGTAATTGGTAATTACAATCGAGATCTACCAAATGCGCCTGCTTTCGATTCCCGTAAAAAGTGAATCGAAATAAGTAATTAATTTATTAGTTCAGAGCTTGGAATAGCGTAATTACCCCTTCTAAGAGCAGAGCACACAACACACAAAGCCTGCGTCCCACAAGAAATCGCATTATCAGCCTATTTTCATTAACTTTTGTAATTTACATATTGCGAGAATATAGAGTACTAATCAACACATTTTATGCATGCGCAAACTTTGACATTCCTGGGGAAATTTTCTTGGGGCTCCTTTTGTTGTAAACGGCTGGTTTCTACCTATCTCTACAGTAAAGGTATGGTATACAAATCAAAAGGTTCCTACTCTATAGTGTAACACATTGTATCTGTATAACTCCTTCGACTGGACTATATAGCTGTATACTCCCATAGTATTATTTAACATATTTCCGTATTTCCTACCACAAACGCAGGCGAAGATTGTAATGCGTTCCGGATGTAATAGGCAGTTCCCAACTAGCGTTATGGAAACTATAACATGGGCTCTATGTCTGGGAAGCCGTATAGTATAAAACTGCTTGAGCTTAATCCATCCAGTATCCACTGCAAGGATTCCGTACTTCTTCTTCTTTCCCAATCGGTTGATGGTTACCATGTATCTAAGCCGGCTAGTGATTAGAGAAATCCGTTTGTTCGATCTGAGAAAGAGAAGAAATCCAAAGAAAGCCCTGGAGGAATCCTACGATTCTGTTCCAACCGCTAGGAAATTATTGGTATTTCGTCTCATCTCTTAAATCCCACAACTCAACTTCACAAATCCCCAAGTCATTAGTTCTGGTAGAATGGAAAAAAAGAAGTTATAATTACTGAAAAAGGTTATTTTTCTAGTAAGTACTACTTCCCATATACATTAGGTGTGCACATACATAAATAAATATATATCTATATATATACGATTCTCAGTTGAATACGATATTGCAAATCCCCATGTACGACATCCCTAAGGAAAGTAAGTCATCACCAAGTCTAAAGTATAGTTCTTACAGGCAAACATGGGGAAGAAAAACAGACACTGCTCTGCAGAGGGTAGTAAAATAATCATTGACTTTTCCTTATGGCTTCATTGGCTTCACTTTGTTACACTCATCAATTTTCATCATCAAGCTGGCTAGATCTAAATACAAAAAAGTCTGGAAACCAAAAAGTTTCCATGGTAAAGAAGTTAATATTAATATCTATTATAGGGGGCTAAGAGGGAAGAAAAAAAGAGAATAATACGTTTTTCACGATGAAGAACAATTTACGGCTGTACACGACCGCGCGTTAATGTGCACATTTGGTGCCAAGCAAAGTTTCCTAGAAACAATTTTTCTGGTCTTCAGACTTCTCCTTGAAAGAAATTACAGGAACGGTGTGTGTAAAGCATAATGCTTGTTTCAAACGCACGCATATCTGAGGACTAAAACTTCTGTAGCTATATACGACTTTAGCTGTATACGGTTTTCCAAACATGCTTATTTCTACCTTTTCTCGTAACTAGCAAAAAATAAAGTTGTACGGTTTCCAATATTCTTGGTGAATTTTAAATTTTTATACATTCAGCTACATATACTTCATACTGTTTCTGAAAAGTCTCAAGTGTCACAATAAGATTACTTCCTCTCGTGTTCTTCCTCGTTTTTCTTCTCTTTGCTACAACCTTGTCGGTGAATTTAAAGGGCTACAAGTTTATTGGAAGCCTACCTAGGTTTCTAGCAAAATATGTTTCACTTCAATTTGCTGATATTGAAGGCTGAACTGAGACTCAGCAGAGTATAGAAGGAAAAGCGTTGGTGAAAGGCCTGTGGATAAACATGACAATGGGTACTAAGTTATTTGTTATGGCTTCATGCCGGCAATTTCTCGCAAACAATTTCCCATCCTGCTGTTTCAGGTTCATTTTGGATGCAGATATCAGCCGAAATTCCGACAAACAAGATAATGTTACATAGGATATTACCTATCCATGCGAGAAATGCTCATGCATTTTTATTTCATGTATTGTTTATTGAGCTGCTGATAATTGGACCTCTCTCCGTCGAATTCTCCTAAGGTAACGAACCATGTTCAGGAATGTAATATGAAAAAGTGTCCTTTGTCATGACATGAGGAGGCTCATATAGTGTATGAGTACATAACAGTATAATTATACTAGCTTTGAAGTAACGAAACCTAACGAAGAAAGTAAGGAAACTGACACTTGGATATGTATGTAGATATATATGAGCATTTATACATATATATACATACTGCTGATGTGCTGATCGCATTAATACTTGATGAAAATTCGAAATGTTCCTGGAGACATAATGATTAAAATAATTGTTCATAGATTCTATTAAGAGTTTCCTCTTTCCCATCGTTCCACCCGTACTACTACACCATTGACTCACTACTACATATAGTTGTATATGGGGAACTATGAGGAGGATTCCGTCTTCGTGTAGTTTGATCGCAAGTTTTTTTTCTATCTCGAAGAGTTCTTCCCCTGCCACTGTGTATTAACTCGGCAATTGGAAAGGTTTTACAGTGTAGCTGAAGCAATTTCACGATTGTTCAACATGCATCCGTTGAACTCAACATGGGAACAACCTTTGTAGGGAATTGGGGAAAGTTAGACCATATTTCCCGTGGATCCTGCCAAGTTATACGACTGCCGTATACTCGTTTTGGGGTCTACACAGGAGTAGCGTGAGCCCTCGCTTCCACCAACTGTAGCTGCTACTGGCTGGCTAGCCTTCAGCACAACCAACTCTCTCTCTCTCCATATTCCCTCCATACGGAATCAGTGTAAAGCAGTTGGGCTAGAGTCAGCAAGCGTCAAGGGAAAGTAAAGCCAGAATATAAACTCTAGCTTTCTCCGTCGATCCTCTCAGAGCCTTTTCAGACTTGACAAGAAACGGATAGGAAGACAAGACGGACTTACTAGTGCTGGCATTGAAACTATCATTAGGCGGAATCAACTTCATGTTCAGTCAGTTGCTTCGTATCTCATCCTCCTCCAGCCTCTGTCGTGCTATTTGATCGCGGGGAAATACAAGCATTTTAGACAGTCAATTGCACGCTCGGAAAATTTACCGGGGAGCGATTCCATTATTGTTTACTCAAGACCCAAACAAGGAATCGGCATTTACTATTAACCTTTCCAATCGATTTAAACAGGAAAGGAACATTTTTCATCGGTTACCCGCCACAATATCACAACGTCAGTGCGGCTTCAATTTACTCCCTCCTGCATTTACAAATACTCAAATTCGAAACTCTTTCCTTTACCACGAGTTTTCCAATTCAACTAATAGTATACAATTTTGTAGTGAAGTACTTCCCTAATACATCCTTTAGACACATTCAACGTACTCCCATAAAGTAATTCTAATCCAGAGATAAATTTATTTATCCAGTGTTATTATAAAAACCGGTTTATGTGCACAGAATACAATTCCTGACACTTTTGTGAAATTTGAAGGCGTATATAAATAACATTTCTACAAAAGTCAACTCTTCCGGCTCATTTCCTCATCACCCGTTCGATTTTTTTCGAAGCCGAAAAATACAACTCCCATATTTTGTCAAAAGAAATAAGCTTCGGGCACATAATCAAGTATCATCAATCAAACTTGATGAGAAACTGTAACGTAAGTAAACTTATATACTAGAATGCATGAAGTATTGGAATTTTTAGTTGGAGAGGAGAAACTCAGCCAAAGTACCTACTATTACACTTAACGGTACAAGACAATAAGTTGGGTTGTTCCGTTCCTACACTTTTCCGGCATGCATATATGGTACCCAAAAGAGGAAAAAACAATAATAACGGATATTATCCTATTTGAATACATATTTATTTTTGCAAAATGTACAACAAAGGCAAACATTAGGTAGGTATGAATAATTGCTCTATCCGTGGTATGCATATAAACATTTTGGTCTCATTCCAAGGGCTTTCAAGTAATTCATAATGCATATAGTAGATGTAAAACAACACAACCAAAAGCCTTGGCTTCATAAAAAACTGCAATTTTTTGGCAACTTTGTTACAAATTCTCCGGTTACATTCACACTTGCCTATCCTGTAGAACCTCAAGCAAAATAGTATGCTGCACTAAAAATGCAATATTATCATAACCAAAATTATTCCCGTACTTTACTCATCAGTACTCATGGTCATTACACCAAAACATACTAAAGATGAATTTGAATATTATATAATTACACGTGTAATGTACATATACTAGGTACATTAGCCAAACCCTGAATGAAGTTCATTTATGAAGTTAATTATTTGGTAATTCACTTCGGAGAGATTTTGTCCATCTGGATTTATGTCATGTTTCAATGGCAAAGCATGGCAAAGGAGTGAATCCAGAATAAGGAAACGACCAGAAGATGTCTCAAGAATTTATTAGATGATCAGGATCAGGATTTGCAATGGTTGTACAATAAGGGGTTAATCAAGATAGTGATCTAAACACGAATTTCTTGTCTATTGCAATGTCTGAACACTTGAATATTGTCTAGTATGTAGTATTCAAGCAGAACAATCAGACAACAAAAATCTCAACGAGCATCTTATACAGCAAGATGTATACGCAATAACAAAGCTCTTTGAGAGAATTGAAACCACACTCATCGAGGAGAGTATTACAAGAATATAAAACTCATAATAAGTCCACACAAAACTCCTATTATATTATAGGGACACACTTTGGGTGGTAAAAGTGTTTGTTAACTGTAATTCCTGCCGCCGATGCTGGAGCAGCGGGGAAAGACCCACAGCAATAATGGAGCAAACACATGAGGGAAAAGTAGATTGCAATAACAAATATTGTCTTACGCTTTCTGGACAGCTCCGCTCTCCACAGTTTGCCAAAACCATATAGAAATAGCGATTGGTTTTCCTGTTTCTCCTCTCGATTTCCTCTAAGCGTTTATCCTAATAGTTGTGTGTGCATGGGTCTAGCATTCGATGAAGATTTCACCAGTTTTCTTATTACTAGCACATTCTTTTCTTATATACTCCAGTCTCCTTTGTGCAGTAAGGAAACAACACATTTTTCCGCGTGGCTTTATCCAATAACTTAGAAGACTTTGCTTAAGAAATACGCTGTAGCTGTTCCGTTTGAGAGAAACATGAGTAGGAATCTATAATAACTGTATATATGTTTTGACAACTTTTGGAACAGATGGAGACTGTCTGTTTGGTGACGACAGGAATATCTGGTTCTTCTTCTTCTTCCTCTCGTCTTCATTTCCCTTATCGTCTCTTTACACTATTTGAGCTCTAGGGAAATAATATGTTGGAGGAATTGAAGACTTCTATACTGCGGGCTGATTTAAGTTCTGATCTCCTTTCCACATCGGTGTACTTACACAATAACTACAGACTCTGAAACGACGACGAGGACTGATGCTCCAAATCGTTGCTAAGTATTAACTTGGACGACTGTCCTGCTGAAATACGTTCGTACAACTAGTAGCACATATCTCTAATCGTTCTAACGACGAACATCCCAGTAAACTAATATACACTACTAAACACATATATACTACAGATACCACCTTGTGCGTGCACAATCATTTCCGACAACCAACTTGAACTCACTCCGTCAGACTATACATTTGAAAACTAAAGTTCACTATTACAGGAAGTGCTATAAGTTCTCTTGAATCGTCAAAATTGAGGATATGAGGAATTTCCACTCAATTCCACTTGGATGCTAAACCTTGTCTCTACTATTCTACTTATGAACCAACGAGGGTGAAACACAGTCAGCAAAGGACTTCACGCATCAGTTTCCAACTACCGGCAAACCAGAAACAAATTTGATGGACGATAAACTGTATTATATAAAAGTGAACATAGGAACAAGAAATCAATGAAAAATCTCGGGGAACCTTTCAACTCCATGACAAGAGGCTTCTGGACAGGGAATCGACAACTTGATTGTTAAAAAATAAAATCATCAACTCATATATATAAAGGTCAGAAGATATAGCGTGTATCGGACAGATAGTGACAGCTCTGGACAACATCGCATATAAATCTCCACTGCAAAAATCCTTTCGACCCTTATATCCTCCCAAGTTCAGAAACTTCCTTCCATCACCGTGGGGTACTGCAGCCTATGATTTTATTGACAAAGTGTCTCCAGGTAGAATAGAAAACCTGAAGAATACTGCTGGACGATTCAGGCTCCTTCCTACATCACTACAGTAGTTTCCACTGAAGCGAGGTCGAAACAATCCAGAACGAATATCACGTTCCGTCGTTTACAGACGTGAGCTTCCCACCGGATCAATCCCCATCACACCTCCTTTGAGTATTCAGCAAACGCAAAAACTTAATTGTGCTAGTTTAGCTCTGATTTCTGGTCTGCGTCACAATTTAATCACTTCCTATATAGTGAATTGTCATCCTGTACATAGAACTAAAGAGCTGCACAACTTTAATTGTTGAAGAGATTGAACTAATCCAAACCTTAAATTTGATCTTCCCACCACACAATAAAAATATTGTAGTCAAAGGTTAACCAGATTACTGAAAAAAGAATTAAGATGCCGAGACATTTATGGTGGTTGCTGGTAATAACAACCTTAGTTGGGATCAACATCGTGCCCAGTTGGTCCTCCTGCTACCAGTCACCCCATCCCGTGAAGAATGGAGAAGTGGATGTGATCAATTATGCTAAAACTGTGAACTTTTTTCCGAATGGCACAGTGGCCAAAGTCACCTGCCATCCTAATTACGTGCTCCACAGGCCCGAGCTAAAGAATCGTTACTGCATTAACAAAGTCTGGACCAACACTCCTGATGACGACGTTGTCTGCGGTAAGCGCTTCTTAAATTATCGTAACTCATAATATGTCATTAAGACTTTGTCATTAAAAAGGATTTTAGTCATCACCATCTCATCTTCACTGCCATATATTCTCTATATGCTCCTATAATTTTTTACCCTTTTTAATTCAATAATCTCGTCCTGGTAATTTACAATACTTTTTATGATAATGGAATCCAAAGTCATTTATCTGCACGAGTAAATTACGTTATAAGGGGCTATACCACAAGAATTTTCATGAAAATTTGGGTAGGGGAGAATAGCAAATCATCCTAACTCACGACAAATCATCCACTACACGATTTCTTCCCTAACCAGCAGGGAAATCAGCATGCGTCATTGAAAAAAACTGGGAATTTTCAATGATGATGACTGGGAAATTTGGGAAGCAGAAAGACGTGAATCAATTTTTTATCTCATAAAAAAGTTGCATATATAAAGTCATGACCGACTCGATTTTTTGATAAGAAGTCACAGGGATGAAGAGTGGGAAGGAGATAGTTTATAGGTAGAACGTTAACGCACGACAAGAGTGTGAGAATTCGCCAAAAATTGGTGTAGAAAGTGCAAGGCAAGCAGTTCCAAGCTGATTCCAAGAGTGGGGAAAGAGGAAGAAGAAGCGATGAGAATCGGGAAGATAACACTTCTATTCTATAAAGTCTTACTTTTACTTGAGATTGCTTGTGTTTTAGACCAAGCAATCTCGTCTAAAGACTTTTGATTCAAACTATGGTTACACGATTGGAGATAGATTGGGCATAAAGACTAAAAAAAAACCTAAAAGTCGTGGTCCGTGATTTTTAGAAAATAGGAAGGAAGCAGAAGTGAAGAAAGAATTTAGTTAGAAAAAAATCTACAAAAAATCCAGACTGAGTATGTGGTTATAGTATATATATAGTCCGTACATATTTACAAAGACCGGAACTCTTGAAACCCGCACAAGGGTGTCGTTATTCCTATCAAACAACTATCGATTTTTTGATTTACAAAGCGATACATTTTCTTCGCACTTTCACTCTCTCATGGGTCTAAATTACGCTCTGGGTGTTATTTCATATATGTGATCTGCAGCTTGTTACATATTTTCCCCGTCGCCTCTCCCCGCAGTTTGCAACACTTTCTGGTACATACATGTTGTAATATAGTAGTGAGGCACGTAACCTTTGTATAGCAATATAGCAACATGATTCTCAAAAACTGTCGTTTCTGGTGCTATCGCTACTCAGATTCCTTTTTTTGATTTCCCCAAGTATTGCATTCCACCTAACTCTTCCAAAAGAATTAACTCCAATACAATTTTATTACTCTACGAGAAGATCCTTTTCACTTTGTAACTGGATCTTGTTCACAGCAATGCAATAAACAATTTCGCTTTGAAACTTCCATGCATACCAATAGGAATACCTGTCATATTCGTTTAATAATGTACTGCACGAGAGTCTTATCTCCCAAGAGAAATCACTATATCGCTTTCAAATAATAGCAAATATGTATACTCACTGCTTGCTTATATGGACCACATTAAATACAATTTCTAAAAAAGTTGGCCAACTTGCTGTAATGATGAAGATAGGAGCAACATCATGTGAGCTTTGATCAACCGGTAACTTATTGCTATTAGTAAATTCGATGCATTTAATTTACACTAAGTAAGTTTTAGAGGGGATTTGAATAAAAAAAGAGGTTTTGGTATCTAAATACAACCAACTATACTAATATGTAATTCAGGATATTCGCTTCATCGCACAAGTGAAATTACAAGCAGAGCAAATAACCAGTACTATTATATATAGAACATCTAACAAATCAGTAAAAGGGGCTGTCACCTCTGTAGGCGTTTTTGGGTGTTAATGCTAGTAGGTTGCAGGCATATTTTCGACACTTTGCTTTTGTTCCCCAATTCCGATCAAGTGTGAATCATTTTGATGTCAAGGGAAAGAATGTTTAAAAGGGAGTGAGGGGTAGGTGTAGACAAAGGGAGAGAGAAAGAGAAAGCAAAAATAAAGTGCCAACCGCCCTGTTACAAGTTTTTACACGGATCGAGATGTTGGTGAGTTACAAGGGAAAGATGAATGAACATCAATTTTCACCTTTCTCTCTCATCACTTTCATCTCATCATTCTATGGGAGTCGGCAAGCTTTTTACATCTTCTTTCTATATATCAAACCACACAGTCATTTGAAGTAAGCGCTGAGCAGTTCAGCCCATCTGCACACAAAAGGCGAGAAGTCAGGACTATCGACATGTATGTTATACCATGTGTATACCAACAGCCCTCGGCAAAATGAACAAACCCTCCGTTACAAGTGTCAGAAACAAAATGAGAGCAAGTACATGAAAAACTATTTTAGCACACTCCTCTCTTTCGCTCACACTATCGAAATACACTTTTCGACTATTATTAACGCTCAACTTTCACACACAGGGTTTCATCTTTGATCCAGTTTCATCATCGGAAAACTTATTTGCTTCTCTACAGTATATTGTTAGGTCGTTTGAGAGATTTAAGCTTATCTTGCATCTCTTGAAGGCTCTTACGGACTCCCTCGTTCATACTTGTTATATTTAGAGATAAGTCAAGTTTTTTAAGACCTCTTGACCATTTCCGACAAATCCTTGACTCCTTGTTATCCACTTGAATGAATCAAGTTTTTATGTGGAAAAATAATAGAACACATTAGCTCAGCAATTAGTAGGAAAGTACTTTTATACAGAGTATTACCAGGAAGTACTTTGGTATATGAAATTATTAAGTATGTTTGGGTATATCTAATTATTGTGAAATAATTTTGGTATACGGAATTATTGGGATACACATTCCTAGAAGATGCATGACTAGTTGTCTACATGATGTTAAATATATTTTATTTAGAACACGACAAACAGTGAAGGATGATGAAACAAGATATGAGTGGTTGTGCAACGTACATTAATATATGTTAAGCCATTACGTATAATAGCTGTATGGTTCCCTTGAAAACGTAAGGAAATTCCCCCCACACCATCCAAACAACGGTGAGGAGTCAAAGAGAGAGAGACATTGAGGGAAGTACCATAGCTATACTTACAGATATTATAGTAGGTGTGGATAGTTTTAGAAAAACGTCTGTATAGAAGTAAGTATGCAGCTTATAAAATCATGAAAATATCTATAGTTATTCCCTACCGCAATGATGGTTGTTATACAGATTTATACACATATCTAAGTATGTAATTATACAGTAGGTATAAGGCAAGGATGCATGCTGAAGATGTACAAGCAGCAATAAGCGTAATAGGTAGGAAAAAACATGAACAAGTTATGGCGTACATTAAAGCATTAGGTTTATATGCCAGCAATAAGTTCACTACAGTTTCCGCCCCAAACTTCCTTTTGTATATTGGACTTTAATATTGCCTCTCGTTGAGTTATGGATTGCACTCCGATACTTTTTCTCTCACTCAGCTTTCTCCGCCCAATGTTATTCACATAACCAGAGAAACCCACTGTTTCTTATACGAGCGCGAGAAACGTTATTAGATAGCATATATTTGCTCCTCACATACAGATATTAAATATCTCTGCTACTTACATATTAAAGACCTACTGTTACTTTCATTAGCAAAAGAGACTCACCGTTATTCATATACGGAGGCCAAACGTAACTCAAGAGAAAGAGAGAGAGAGAGACAGCGAAAGGAAGATTTCATGAGAAATCCCTGCACGTTTTATTTCATTTATGTTCAGACAAATTTTCTCCCTCCTTTTATCATTATTGTTATTTTTACTCTTAGTTGCACAACTCCTTCGCCGAACACTTCTATCTACCAACTCACGATGGCCCCATCGTAAAATCAATTTCATACATACGAACTCACTTGTGCCATCGTTAAAGCAGCTTCTTACATACAGACTCACTTTGAGTCATCCTCGACTCAGCTCCTTACATATGTACGTCCATATTCTCTGTTAGCCCAAAGTTAAATCTGCTTCTACACACAAACTCACTTGGCCAATCCTTAAATCATCTTCATATAAACTCACTTGAGTTAGCTTTATACATACTTATATATTGCAACCTCGCGTTTTCATCTTGAAATCAATTTCCAACCAGTGAAGCCTTTTGAATAGATTTACCGCATTGATCATTTATGCATATGTATATGTTTTCATGTACTCCATATGAAGATTCAAATTGATGGAAGATGAAATTTTGTAATCGGTTTCTTTCGAAATAAATACTTGACTATATAAGAGAGCAACCAAGTTATATGTATTTGCATACATTAAGATCTCTTTCAAGAATTTTTAATTCCCTGCGTTTTGGGGAACCATATTATTATGGTGTAATGGGAACCCACATATGTTGATTTACGACGATGGAAATCCGCACAAGTGAGGTAGTTCAAAGGATATTAAAACCCATACAAGCACCAATGGAAAGCACATTATAGAATATTCAGAGTCCATGGATTTTGAAATCAATTCAAACTGAAATTCAATTCCGGAGAGTTTTCTCGTAAGCGACTGTTATAAGGACTTTCAAAGTTGCATTGTAAGTTTTTATCAGTTGTCTCTATATAATGGATCTTACCCAACATTACATTAGGTATAGTAGTAAGATATAAGAGCACGGCCTTCTAGCATGCATATGAGTAACTGTGGTGACGGCATATAGACTGTGTATATCAATGGTCTTATTCCGGTTATGAAACAAACTTTTTATAACATTTTAGGCCACTGCGTTCTGAATTTTGTGAGAAAAGTGACATTCGGTTCTTTCCTTCCCTTCATCAAAATGTACCAGCAAACATGATAATTTTCACTGAATTTATTCATAGAATTTTTGAAAATCATTTACATATAAATATATCTATAAAGTAGATTCACAAATACACTGTGCGGGGTTAGTAGACGATAGCAAAATGAAATTACAAGGTGGAGTAGCCAGCTAAAAACTATTGTATATAATAGACTTTTGGTGTGTATCTGGAAATTTATATTGCTCATAAGAATATTCCCGATTTCTTGTGCAAATCAAATGCGCAACAAGGGCTTTGAACGAGAAATTTCCCCGTTAGGTAGCATTCCGCCGCTGTGGTAACAAATCAATAGTTTAAAAATAAATATCGCAACTTTCTTATATCTATATACGCATATACAATCTTAAAAATACACTAGATAAAGATTAAAGACGGTTGAATATGCACAATTTGGAACTAAAAATGTGCTTATAACTATTTTTCTCTCAGCCATGAAGCATATGTGAAACTGAAGAAAAAAGTAACTTTGGTATTCATAGAGATTAAACGTAAAGAAATCCTGTTACAGTAGAGATACTTTATAGATACTATAGAAAGCTTGATAAACAAGTTTTACAAAAGCCACTTCTATACGCTTTGGTTGTCAGTTTTTGACCAAAAATTATATTGAGACACAAGAGTTTTCCCTGCCAAGATAAATTCACACACGCTGTATATACAAAGATTGCAACTTTGTGTTCAACTTTTCCAACCCGTCTTTTCCTCATGGCAGTTGACATGTGAATAAATAGCTTTCAATTCCTATACATGGCAGAGCGTCGTTATATAATTATATAAATACTCACCGAGTGTGCTAAAATATTCGGAAAAAGTTTGTCTCTTATCAAGTGAACAAGTTGGGCGAAGTGAGAGGCAGAGTTTATACAAAGTAATTTATTAAGTGTATCAAAACATGAATTCATTTATTAAAAGCGGAAAGTAATAAGCTTCGTAGTGGAAAAATAAGAGGACTGCCATCCTAGGGAAAAAACCCATTGAAATGAAAATGATGTTTTCCTCCATATATAGCCCTTGATAACTTTTCGTCTCAGACACCCCCTGCAGAAACATCCACACTTTTCCACTATTTCTGAAAATTCCTTCAAGCCTTTCGTTTTTATCCCTTTGCCCTCTGTTTCTTCCTTTGTATCTAACATTGTGTGCTGCATTAGGATGCAATAGTAGCATAATATATGTATGTATTATGTATGTATAAACGCATGTAATTATACTTGTGTGATGTCTGTATACACACATACGTATAATGTAGGAATCCACTTCTATAGTAATCATTTTACTTTGTCGATTCAAAATTATTTTCTTGTAGCCTAAACTCTAGCAACAGTAGGAAGTTCTCAAAGTTGAAAAAAAAATCAATTTCCACTCTTGCTTGACCAAACTTTATTCTTATTCTTCCTCATGTGGAGTTCGTTTTTTGGAAGAACTTGTGTGTGTGAGAGTCACAAACTCTATCATCAACTCTATCGCATTTATATAAACTCCGTTAGGAATGATTTCCGATCTGAAGTCTGGTAACACAAAAGCAATTTTCGCCCTATTAAACATCCCTTTGGCGGCTGCAATTTTTTTATTATCTTTTTTCCTCTTACTCTCACATCATTATTTATGTAGACTTACACACGTTGGGCACCATAAAATTATTCGCAGCGTAAGTTTTTCCTGAAAGCATGCCTTCCGTTGAGTGCATATTGCTTGAATGATTACTATGTATGCATGAAGCTAGGCATTTATGTTTAAATTGCTGACTGTCTCCATGCATACGGCTTAAATGCTCGCTGTTCTTATGCTGGCTATTTATTATTCCGTCAGTGGGATATTCTGAAGGCACGTCTCCATACACTTTAGAAACAGTGTTTCTTTTCGAACAATTTTTATATTAGTGCTTGTTATTAATTAAGCCTGTCTGTTTACTAATTCGCAATGTCTAATTCACAATTTTAATCGTGCCTGGAAATGAAAATCTTAAAAGAGAAACTCACACAGGTATTCTTAAGGATTTTTGAAGGGAAATTGAGAATGAGGGCTTGAAGCTATGTCTAAGGAGCTGTGAGAGCAAAAGGAAGTTAAATATTTTCTTAGGAGAGAGATTGAGGGGAAAGTGCGTGCGTCTGCTACAAAGTCTGTTGTTAGTTTGTAGTTTACAAGGCGAGCAGGAGCAGCGGCAGCAGCATCTGGACTGAAGGAAATATCTCACGCGATGTTACATGCTTCAGGAGAGAATGAGTTGCAGGAGGATAGAAATATTAAGACGACCTACGGGTATACAAATGTGCCAAATTAGGTAACATGTCTATGTGGAGCCGCAATCTTTCAGTGTCTGTGTAGTAATGTGTGGGCATTTATACATACATACAAAACATACGGGGATGTAAAATCTTTAGACGTGCATATTATTGTAACAGTATTATTTCTATGCACAGTGAATTACAGTGGCTTCATCCATATATGTACTCGTAGAATTCCATACTACATACATCACAATGCAAAAGTAATGTTGGAATGGTTCTACGTGTGACTCGAGTACTTGCTTAGATATGTATATGTGTGTGTGTGTACTTTCGTCGAGCTTCCAAGTGTGTTTGTTCACTTCTCTTTAAATAAGAAAGCCAAAACCGCCACAAGAGAAGAATGTTCCAAGTATTTGCATCAGACGAACATTTATTGACAAGTTAAAAATGCGCAACGAAATGAGTACACGACGACTAGCAGAATAGCATTGCTCGAAAAGCAATTCCAACAGGACCTTATATACCCTGCTGCTTACCACCACAATCTTTGCCTCACATTTTATCAATATTTACTTTTTAATGTGACATACATACGTGAATAAATCGTCTTGATTTTCTTCCGTCACAGCTTCCTACTTTACCAACAACCTCCAGACGTTTGTAAATGGTCATGCATACTAACCCCCAATGTTCATGTAAATTTAACACATCAGCTCAATACTTAAACAGGCTTTGTATGTAACCCTCTTATACTTACATATGTATGAAAATGTAGACTTACACATGAACTCCATATTTGTGTACTTATGTATAACACATCACACACATATATGTCGACTAATGTAAATAAACTCTACTATGTAGACTTATAAAAACCCCACAACTTGTACATTTATGTATGCCAGGCTCGTTTACTTATGTTATGTATGTATGTGGCTTAACTGCATACCCCTTTCCCAACGCTTGTGCAAGCTACAATTGTAAACCGCTATTGCAATGCTTGGCTATAGTGCCGAATCTCTACAAAGCATTGCAACTTTTATACTAAAATCAAACATGATTTTTTCTCTGAATAATTGAATAATATTTTACAAAGAAAACAAAAAATCCGAGAAAACTATTCGCAATTTACTTTTTGTCTCTGTAATTTTCACCATGACTTGTCCTGACAGAGCTTTTCACACTATTGCACATGAAAGGGTGTTAGAATCGAATTTAATAAACTAACCAAGAGTATATGGTTGTATTTTTGGCCGGTTGTACCACAACATGTGTTATCGGGCTTAGTATTCCTAGGAAACAAGATTTCTTTTGTTTTTCAATCTAATAATAATGTTTTCAGTTACAGGAGAAAAAAGATTTTGTAGGGAAAAAGTTGTGTACAGCCACAGAAAGGTGTCAAGAATTTGGACGAGTAACTCGATTCAAAACTGATTTGATTTCAACAACGTTTCAGAGACCTTTGTCTTACATTTCATAAAAACACTCTTAGAAGTGCTGAAGGCTATACATTGAAACATGAGTATAACATGGTCTATCCAATCAGAAAAAGGGTGTACAATTTCTTAAATGAATACATATATGTAAGAAATGCAATGCTGGCAGCTGCTTGTATGGATTTTCAATATATTATAGATATATATGTAACTTTCCAATACACTGTAACTATATAGCTGTCCAAATATAATGCAGCTGTAGAGTTTTTAAGATAAATATTGAATAGACTGGAGATGAAAAGTAAAGCTAATTCTGTGTAGAGTGAGAAATCCTTATGCACTGTTTCTGTTTGGGTCGAGAAATCCATGCACTCCACTTCTTTCTCTTTTTTTCCCGCTATTATATTTTGTTCTTTATAGAGTTTCCACTACAGCAAATATGAATAGTAATGGAAGAGGACCAATTTTCCAAAAACTCCAAAGGAGTGTTGTTAGGAGTTGGTATACTTGTGTACATCCTGGTCTTTTAATATGGTTATAGTATATGTAATACGTTGTAGAAGTTGTGTATAGCTAAAAAGAGAGGAAAAATGAGGACTTGATCGAAAGAGAAAGAAAGCAGACACAAAATTCGGGGTTCAAATTGGAAAGGTTTGAAAGCTTTTATGTGGGTTTGCTTTCTCTTCACTCTTTTTCTCTCTCAGAATCTATGGCTCCCGTCGTCCCATCCCTATATTCATCCCATGTATTAGCAATATTGCATTTCTTGCCCGTAACCCCGTACATGCAATAAGGGTGATCTAATAAAAAAATATATAGACTAAGAGATAAAGGGAAGCTGCTGTGAAAGTTGCCATTTTTCCGTAAACCTATCTCCGTCTTCAGACACCAACTTTTAGACTCTTTTATCATCTACTAACACTACTTTGACAATGAGCCTGTCCATCCATGCAAATACACAGCAGAGTAGAGTTTATGTACGAAAACCTTTTTGTAACTAGTGGGCTATGCCATAGTTCGTTTCAACATCCTCTTTGTGAGCTAATAGTCCTAGAGTATACTAGAATACTTACATGGGTACATACATAGCATAGAACACATGAACATTAATATGTATATATAAGGTTTGAGCAAATCACTTTGAAAAACTCACTCAAGAATAGGCATGTATGCATGTACGCTAAGCCGATTCTCTTCCTCTGTTAAGCACAATGGACGATGGATTATACACCGACAGGGGTAGCACACACATTGCAATAGATGACATAAAGATGATCAGCCATAAGCACGGTGCGTGCAACCTACTTGCGAACCTATTATGTAGTAAAATATTTACATGCGTAGGAGATGAGAACAATGCAAAACATGATAATGGAAACTCACATCAAATAAGGTTCAAGACAAGTTTACTATACTTCACCAATAGTAGTAGATTATGGAAATCAGAAGCATAAGAGTCTGTGGACCACTAAAGTAAGTATGTAAAACTGTATTTGAGAACTATAGGTGCATCCTAAAGCATCTATATTTTTAGGATGCACACGGTAAAACACTGTATAAGGAGACAGTTTCTCATTAACTTAACAGCTGAAACCCGAGCATTGTAATCAAGGATAAAATCCGAAGACACAGATACAACCTTAGACAATGTTTAAAGAATACGATCGTTGTAGCCAGTCCTATTTTATATAATCCTTATTATATAGTTATTCAGTTTAGCTGGAGTTGCTGCATATAAGCAATTGCAAATAAAATCCTCTCAAAGGCATCTGCTTCCACTCCCGCGTCAAATTCTATGTGTGTGTGTGAAAGTGCAATAAATATAGAATAGAAGATTGGGGAAGATAGGGAACAACTAGAATTCTTGAATCTTGACTCGAGTTTCTTCAATACCTTATATATTCTTTATGGCATTCCCTAGAATGAATATAAGCAGTATAGTAAGAAATGCTCATAGATGTGAATCTCAGTACATACCTATACATAACGAGAAACTACTGCAATGTTCAATGGAAATGATATCAGCATGTATCCTTCATGATGATATCCCCCGTTACATCTGTACTACATGTAATTCTTTGATAATATCGACTCACTGGGAATCTCCACCTCATATAATATCCGTATAATGGTATTATTGGGTGGCAAAAAGTCCTTGATTTAGCTTCTGGCTTTGAAGGATGTCAGGAAAGATGAGAAGATAAGAACGGTGTGCTGCACACGCCGGAGAATTTTTTTTATATCACACACGCTGATCATACGAGTCAATCCCGTGATTGCATTAGTCTTTCAGATATGGCAGATCTGATTTCTTAGTCCCTTATATATGAGTTTTCTTTGACTTGCGAGAGAGAAAATACATTGCATTCTTTTACACTATTGCTGATACCAGTTGGGAAGGAGGAAAGGAAATATATGACTACTTTAAAATTAACTAGAATATTTTCCATGGGAAACCAAGCCTTATCTTATATGCGAGGAACATTATTTTGTACATTTCGAGAAACTGCAAAATTCGGCAGCAGCTATTTTTTAGTGCATATTTACTACCTCACAACTTTTGTAAGTTACAAGCTTCGTAACTTCGGATGGCTGACATAACCAAAATAGTTTGGTTGAAGGACGTAACTAAGATGTCGCCTTAATACAGATAGTTTCAAAGTTTGATTATTGGAAATTTTTTCCAACCATTACCTCCGTATGTGTTTTGTCCCCTCGTTGAATTTTGTTTTTTTGCACACGCCATCCTTTGAAATTCTAATGAAGACGCCCGGAGCTACAGATAGATACTTTTGGAAGCTAACTCAGATGACAGAAAACGAAACCGAAGTTTACAGCAAATCTATATAAGAGAATGGATTGATGGAGGTCAGTTTTATTCGGGAAAGCGATCTGTCCGTGAGATCTCGTGTGGTTTATAAAAGTTTCCCAGGAGTTTTTTCTATCAGCTGGAAGAAAGAAAGCATGCGGAATTACTTTAGGGTATGCACTGACAACGCTGGGTTTCTTTTTCTAATCTCAGGGAAAAAGTTTAGATGAACATGTTATGGGCGTCGGGAGGAAAAGCAAAGTTCCTTTTACTTTTCTAAGAATTTTTTGTATCATAACTCGCAGGGTAAATTTCATGTTTGAAATTGATATTCGTAACTTTCTTTTATGTTCTTTCACTTTTAGCAATATCTTTGCATTTTCCTATTTAAAAAAGGAACAGCGACAGTAAATAAAACGGGATGATTCAGTCGGGGTAAAATCAATCCCAAAGTAGGATCACAATTCAATTCTAGGGAGACAGATGTCTGGAATGAATTAATACTTTTCTCTGGCATGCTATCTGTTGGGAAGGTAGAAAAGTCTGCATTTTGGCTTGCATTTAATGCAATAATTCTAATGTACGAAGGAACCATTAGGAGGACATGAAGCGTGATTTTGATAAGCCGGAACCATGTGCTCGTTATAGTAGCAAGTTGCAATAATATACGACAATGCCTATATCCACAACTTAAGCCATGATTAGAAGTCTAGTTAAAAGTGGAATTCGGTGTTACTACACCTTGATTTCCATATGAGAGATGCTATTTACTGTAGCTTATCAGGACATTTATGAAATTCTTACTGGTTCATCTTTATGGAGCGCCTATAGTTAGCATTAACAATTTTAAAGCGTGCACACTGGTACTGTACTTGAACCTATGTAGCACGAATTGTGCATTAACGTGTGCATACTGTACACATTTTGTTGTTACTTGAGGGCTGTCAACACTTCACTAAAACTTGCACATTAAAAGTAATGCATCAACTTCAGCAGCGCAATATTGAATCGACTTATATGGCAACATATATTTAATAAATTTGGAGCGCAAGTATTACAACTCACATAGGTACATGAAGTTATATAGCCCGAACATGGAACCAACTTATATATCGCAAATATTAAATCAACAGTAAACTTAAATAACTTGTATAGCTCATGCTACTGCAGCTTACACAAACTAAGTATTACAAAAAACTTTCACGTGTAAATATTGCATCAACATTGTACAGTACCAATACTACATGAACTTGTGGAAACAAATTGCGAATCGCAATCTCCTTTTACTGTTTGGTGTCGCGTGTATGTTTCTCGAATGGAGCTGCATGTGAAGAGTATCGTCATGAAAACACGAAATGACCAGGTTGACCTCTATAGATAAACCTAATGTAGTTAACTACACATGTAGATATCGTAGGATGCTTTTATACTTGGTACGTATGTTCCGAGCAGATAAGCATATAGTATTAACATCATGCTCAAGATACTTACAGTATCTACAGATACCTTACACTGCTTATGTACTATTCAACCTATACGGCATGTAGTAATTTCAAGTCCACTGGTGATTTGTGGGCTATCCCAAATAGAATTATAATAGATTTAGCCGAATCTTCAGTCCATCCGATTAGGTTTAAATCGCCCAGGCAGATGTAACGAAAGGAAGGCCTGCATATACCGGAGACCATGTCCGCGTTTCCACAACGGACTATAAGGAAATGTTTATCGAAACGGATAGGATTCCATGGTCACTCTGTCTGTCTGACTCTCGGGATGGAAAATAATTTTTGTCTGCCTGCCTGGAGAGCTTTCAGCTCGGCATGGTCTTTCTTACGCAAACGCCTCTGTGACCTCGAAGCCCACCAATATAAATTATATAACGTATATACACTATATATAATAACATATATTATTATTCCGTTGCAAAAATATGTATCTAAGTCTATGAGATAGTAGGTTTTTGAGGTTTGCAAAAAAATTCTTTGTGAGTACAGGATATGGAATGTGGAGGTTTTTACTGAAAAATACTAGATGGTATAGACACTGTTGGAAAAAATGCAAGTTGTATGCACACACACATGCATATGCATAGTCGGTTGGAGGGTTGAAAGCACAAGTTGGAGAAGATACTTCGCAATATAAACTTTTCTGCTTCACTGGTGCAATTATATATACTGTGAAGGAAGATAAGTGTACGGAGACCATTTATGGATATGAAGGAGCAATGTGTGTAGCGACAACAAACACTGGAGGCAAGGTTCGAGTGTATTTGGAGAAAGTGACAACCGGCGTTGATGGTTGTCTTGCGGTGAAATATTATGCTAATAGTATTGTGATGGAGACAGTAAATTGACATAGGAAATATCTCCTTAATAGAATGACTTTCTCTCTTGGCAGCCCCCAATATATATTATACAAATATACACAAGTGCAATTTCAAGTCTAGTATTAGTATGTTTGTAAAAATGTATGAGCGGAGAGAAAACGTCGGAGTGAGTGAATAGACCTTGCTCGCTTTTAACAAGGTTTTCTATCCCCGTTTGGAGACAAGTTCAATGATGCATATTATTCGTTGGGGTGCTCGTATTGTGTATCTTCGTATACATTATACACATGTGTGCGCTCATGATGTTCCCTTACACTTACACTTAATGTAATAAACTTTATACTATATGTATAGTAAATTATATATAGTCCTGTGAAGATTTGGAAGAATCTCTCGTCTTCTCATTCACTGCTCTTTGGTATAATGAGCCCTCGTCGGACACATTTCTTTTGAATTTACACTCGGGAGAATATGCAGTGCTGCAGATGGTTGTTCACAATACTTAACTTCTTTATATTAGTACTTAGTTCCGTTTCACAGCCTTTTTTAGCATGTAACATTACTGACTTGTTTATATATTGACTTTAACAAAAGTGTAGATGTATTTGAATATGTGTTTATATAGTTTTGAGCAAAGAGACGTACTAAGTACATTAGTTATTCGTTCAGATGATATCACTTGCAAGTGAGCAATATAAATTCAGTGTAAGAAAGGCCAAGAAGTCATGAAGAAAAAATGCGTGGAGTAAATTTCTACTCGGATAGTAAGAGTCAACAGTTTTGTAGATAAACTTGTTGTTGTCATTGGAATCGATGAGAAGCATTATTTCGAATGGAACGTGCCTACTTAAGGACACTGTAAATTCTAATGAGACAGGTGCAGTGTGGGACTATAATTGGTTAGGTCCTCACTCACTGCAAAAGGACTGAATGCAAACCCGATTTTGTAAATCGTTCAACATGAGGCAGCTTGACTAAGTCTTTCTAACAATATACATAGAAGTAATAACGTAGTAGTAGTACTTTCAGCTTTGTGTATCTAATGAGGTCCAAAGGGGCTGTGCCTGTACTTGACTTAGGCACGTTTTCTACAGCTGGGATCAAATTTGATTTTTGAACTCAGGTCTCGCATCATTCGCTCTCATACATATTGAGCACAAATACTCACTTGTTATTACTACGGGCAACTAACTTGTTGGTAAAAGATTCGCTTGCAAACAGCAACCTGTAACATACATACTTATACTACTCTGTGCCTATTTTTTAGTTCTCGAACGGAATAGAGATTCCTATTAAATTTTACGATGCGTGAAAGCTAAATTTAGCTTTCTCGCTTATTAAAGTATATATATGCACCTCAATACAGGTTGTCTGTATAAATAATAATATGACGCGCGTAGCTTTTGATGCGTATTCGGCTGAGTTATTCCCTTGTTTGCACAACGAAAAGCTCTAGAATGCATAATGTAAATACAGGATGAGAAATGAAAAGGCAAGAAATGCTATGATTCAAGCTTATTGTAAATTTATACGACAAACATTTTAAACGAAGTGAGTTTACTCTTATCCATACTTAAAAATGTCCCCAAGGTTACTGAGATTAAAAAGGGATTTTAACTCAATAAGTGGATTCCTATTTATGTCTGATTGGTGTTTATATCTGGATTTTCATTGGAGTAAAAATATGTTAGACTAAGGTGCAGGACCTCATTTGTTTAAAAACCCGTATATGATGACCCTGGAATAAATACTATGCTTATGGCACATGGACGGATCAATACACACACCACTTTGGGGTAGTCAAAAGTAGTGACAGGATGTCGCGCGTGTTAATGTCAAGTAGTGTGAAATTACCCCGAAAAGGCACCACATATGGGACAAGCTACAGAGTATTCCAGTCTGTATTCCAACTCAAGCTGAACCTGTTGTCAGCCTCACATGTCTACGTTCACTACTCGATACTTCCATTTTCCAATAACTTTCCAGCCCTGGTCAAGAAGGCGGCAGTGATAAGGAGACGGTCACATGAATTGCTTCTATTCTACGGAGTTCTGAATGGTATGCTGTATGTGTGGTACTGTTGCAATCGACTGGAGTACATTGTTATGGTCTAGCCAGCTACATACAGTATGCTGTTTATCATTCCTGAAAGCAAATAATTGCACATATTTCTATTTCTTGCTTTTGCACCGAGTTATTTCGAACTTGAGATTAAACGCCCTTCAGCAACCAGTATCCTGTATTCATAGTGTAACTTAATTTTGTTTAAATCAATACTAATGACCCCTTAAGCCGTTCATGCATGATGTCCATCATCAAAACTAAAGAAATTCACGTTTTTGTGTTGTTGTCCATTTAAAAAATTAAAGAAATATAGTTGGTATACCATGTTCATCCAATCTCAGCAACTAAATAAGCTTTCCAGGACATCATCATTGAAAACATAACGAGCCAGAATGAGTTTAATTGATCTCAACGCAACATTTTCCGAACAAAAAGTGTAGACGTAAACTTAATGAAAATCCAAATACAAGACCCGACGTTGAAATACAATACCGCTTTGTTATTTCTGCTAAGCTTTTATCTCCTATAACGGACTGTGCAAATGCAGCGTTTCGTAGAACCCTCTAGTTGTACAGCATATAAGTACATATCAATTCAAGTACTGCTAGCTCAGTTTTTGCATGCTGATGCTAACCACAGTTGTAGTCTTGACTACACAACATTCAAGTGGAATCAAGTTCTTTCAGGAACAACTCTTTTCTGTTCTCCCTTCCGTCTCGGCGAGAAAGCATCCTTTCCGGTGAAAGTATTGGAATGACGTTCTTAACAACATGTATAGGTCCAGACGACCAAAATAGAACCGAGTGGGAGGAATACTGGCACAATTATAAAACCTTATGCTATTCCTAACACTGGGTCATGGCTGTCATTTGTACACCATTCAATGTTATCTTGGCTTAATGAGGTGAAAGTGGATATATATCTGTAGCTTCCTGCACTCGTTTTGATGTACACTCTATAAGAACAAATAATTTAGACTCTGTAGCTCCTTTTCCTTAAAAACACAAAACCTTTCCTCGTCTTTCATTCAGTTTGGACGTCGCGATAACGGCTGTGGTAGCGTAACTAACTTCATTCTTCTGGTAGAATGGAAGACAGCGTACATGTGTGTAGAAAAATAGGTCATAAAAGTTACTGATGCAAACTACTGAGTAATTCATCAAATGGAGTGATGCTAATTGTAAGTTTATATAGCTTGAATAAATGTAATGATCTGCTGAGTGGTAGTAAGTATTATTCAAACTTTCTGGTACAAGAAAACACTGTAATTTTCTCCATGAAAAGGACTCCAAAAGCTTGAACTAAGACCTGTAACTGGATACTGGCACATCAATAAAATGATATTGTTTTACAAGTAATTGCCCTATGATGGATTGTTTCCTCCCTGAGGTTTGCATGTTTTATTAGAGCTAACAGTGTATTGCTGTGGTCGTAATATCATAGTCTCCGTACCTCTGGTAGTAAAAAGTAAAAATGTAATAATTTTACGACGGAGAGCGATATTTAAATGAATTTTTTTGAATATCAAAACGAAGCCCTTGTGGCCTCAATACTTTGGACGTGCCATATGGTGCGGCTGTACATATATGTTTGGAGGAAAGTAAGGGTTATGTATTTGTCTTCAGGTTATGCCTTGGAAAATAAATCTTTACCAGGGTCGTTACGGTACATAATATGATGTACAAGGCATACATCTATAAATATTTGATAAAGCACGCCTGCTTTTGCATCGCTGTATCTAAAATCCGGGTGGCTGTTTCCAGTGAAGTAAAGTTGTTTCCAAAGAGTTACAGCAGAGCGGAAATTGATGCATAATGTATAAGCACGTTCAAGTATGGCAGCAATTTTCAGCGCAATTTACTTGCACAAGAAGTTTTGGCTTGGAAATTATATAGAACTGAGGGTTTCAGTTACACGATAAGTACCCTAACCCGTTTCGAAGGCTTTTATACATGCCCAGTGTTATAAACGTGTAGCGAGACTAGGAAGGAAATAATCCAACATTTCCGGGTTACTCACTTTTTCCACTCCGCAATTCCGTTTGTACCTTACAAGACCTGTTCGGCGCGTGGTTATAGCAAATTGCTTGAATGACAGCAGACTTACCGTTTGGTTGTACAGTTCTACTTTTATCTAGATAGAGCTTAATGAAAAACATTTGAGCTTCAAAGTTGATGGAACAAAAAATACAGTATGTCTACATGACTTTTCAGTAATGGCTTCATCCTTTTTATTGCTGATGCTCTGAAAAATCTGTTTGTTTTTTTCACAGAGATTTTTCATTTTCATATATCTCTTTTCAAATTAAAAGTGGCTGCAGGATTCAAGAAATCATATTTAGTATTGGCATGTATGACATTTATTGCCCAAGATGAAGGTCTGGGGGAAACTAATATGTGGTATTTGCTTCGTGTAGCTTTAAGTGGGTTCTTCTATTTGACAAGGTACCATCTCCGCGATTGATGTTTTTTTTGGGGGTGAAGAAGTTTTGCTAGGAGGAAGTAAAAAGAGGAAACCGTTCTACTTTGCCGGCTTCTTTAATCCTCTTTTCTTGCTTTTACTCTATGTTTTTTCTTATTCCTTCAACAGTTCAAGGTCTCAGATTACGCTCCAGCTGTTTACTCAAAGGGAGAAGATGAAAAAGAGTTTGTAAGACTGTGGTCGAATTAGTATTCTAGTCTGCAAACCAAAGAATTTCTTCATCTGTATTCTGCCCTGCTTAGGCCTTTTAGCTTGACTTTTGTCCCTCAGTCACACCAAAGACAATGCTTTATGTTTCACGCAGTACATACAAATTATCTAGTCATTCATAGAGGAGCCAAGCTGGACAAAGAAATAATAAACATGAACAAACTTGATAGGAACGGTGAATGGGAATAGCATCTACGTATCTACTACTTCTGTAATCATACTCTCTTGCTCTCACTTGTGTTTCGCTTTCAAGAACCTCTCGTGTACAGTTTGTTTGATTTTGTTGACATGATCCCGCGGATTAATTTTTCAAGATATTTCTTAACCTGTGCAAATCCAATTTTATTTCTAGAATATTAGCACTATTTATTACTGTTTGCTAAATTACTCATGTCCAACACGATCAAATACATCCAAGTATGTACTTCAAAAAGGAATGTATTGAAAAGTAAAATCCAAAAAATATTGAGACTTGCGACTGGTTTACATCTTCCAAGTTTTTCATGGAAGAGTAATACTAAGATCGACGAAATGTTGCATATGAGCAAGTTATGTGATTGCATGTATAGAATATATACGGTATGAAACTGTACTACAGACAATGATGTATATATTGTGTATACTATTATATTTACACTGATAACTATAGAGCTTTTAATTGCAAATAAATCAACTACGATGATGTGGACGATATGCACATATAAGAAGGATGAAAAAATCGATTTGTTTTTAAGTCAAAGAGGCGAAACCTTTTAAAGGCAAAATGCAATTAATAGTAATTATATTCGCCGGTTTTACAGAGCCATTTGACGTGAATATAAGAGGCCAGCGCTGCTCTTATTCCTGATTATTAATGTGAATTTGATGTGATAAGCTATACACTAGAACTCTCGTGATGTTATAAACGATAACCCCACTTGCGTATGAGTAGTTAATAACTATACTCTATAATACCTGGTACCCTTACACTCTGATGGGATGCTTTCCTGTGAAACAGCGTCTTGGACGTGCATCCACTTATATTATGATAGAACTACGTCATAGGCACAGATGAGCACAACCCAAGCAGAGATAAACACCGCAACTTCTTGCTCTAATTACTCCTCACGGACGTTTTTCAGGTTTACCTTTTACAAGGTAGACTTTAGCTAGACTTTTATCTTTGTGTCGAACGCTTTTAATATACCAGCAATGTAATTAAGCCTGCTTACAAATCTCATATCACTCTGTGAATAACTACAAAGGCCACCACTTTTGTGGCCTATAAGTTAATGAGCGTGGAGTGGAAATTTTTTTGTTTGCATCAAAACTCATCTAAAATTCAGATTACAGGTAGTTTAAAACATGTATTCGGACCCTTGAAAAAATTTAAAATTTGTTTAACTAATTAGCAACATGAAAATGAAAATAACTCAATGAAATGTAAATGCCCGCGTAGCTTAACTTAATAATCGAGTTTTAAGATATTTTGTGAATGGGATTAAGTCCTTGATGTAAAATTAAAGATATCATTATTAATGATTCTGGTTCACTAAGCATGCATTAACATCAGCAATTACAACCGCATATAACGTTATTACTCGGATAGAAGTTTAATGAAAAAAATTATATAAAATTTGTGGAGTGATCAGATTCAAAGGCAAAATTATTAACTGCGTGGTGCACACTATCAAAAGTACATGAATGGGATATAAAAATACAATCTTTTGCAAGTAAATATTACTCTTAAGTGTACTACTCAAGGTCCAGAGTACGACAAGAGATGCTAAAGTAAATAAGTAGAAGGAAAACTACTAATGCAGCAAATTTGCAATTAAATTTAACCACAGGCAATCAAAATCAGAAATACGGACAGCCCTTACTAGCAAGAGCAAAGATAAATTTCGCAGCGTCGTCGGTTTTGTTACTAATTACAGACGTAAAATATCAAGTGGCACTTCATTCAACGTGCTGTTCTCCCATGAAAAATTACACACAAAGAAATTAATTTTAAGTAGGACAGTTTCTAACATGTACACACATATACTATGGATATTGCTCTAGATACAGAAATAACATATATTTTTCAAATATGTAATCCACGTCTCCGCGGACTTCGTGGTGTAGTCGAAAGTCGACGCAGTAGTTGATAGACAATTCTTCAGAAATACGAGAGCTTCTTTTAAGGAAATTTCTTCAAGAGCTCCTTCCCGAAATCCGTACTACTTTATATAAAGTAATAAGACTTTTGGAGAAGATAAAATGTCAGGACTTAAAATTTCAGCCCAGGCGGATAAAATGAAGCTAATTTAAAAACGTCGTCAGCATGCTAATTCTTTCCAAAGAAAATCTTTTCCGAGATCTGCCCTCGCCGTCGTTCCAGTTATTTTACGTTAATGCTTGAGTCAGACTGATGTATACATGGACAGAAAAAAATAAAATACTTGAAAGCTCAAGGAGTGATTTTGCTTTAATTTTTATGAGATCATAATCCACACAAGGTAGGTCACCCAGCTCTGATTCCCTCCTTATACACTCAATTATATTTCTCGACCATACTTCAATCCCCTTTTACTGCTCTTCGTTATATAAACGATACACAAAATAAGGCATTTGCATTTACAACTGGGCTGTGGAGCTTTTAAAATCCTTATAACTCACTGAAAAGGTTTTATCTGCAAAAATACCCTGCATTTTCTCCGGCTATAAAGCAAACGTGAAGTAAAATCTTTATTTTTAGAATCGAAAATCCGGCTTTCACAGAGGCTAACCCACTGAAAGAGTTGTTGTGTAGTGCAAGTAGTCTTTCCTTGTTGGCAGTAAATTTGATGCGAATCACAAAATGTATATATACAAATGGGTGGAACAGCTGGAGCTTGATCCTTAAATTTAACTCATTTTAGCTTTTGTGTGTGTATACAGAATAGTATAGATAGCCTGTAGATAACTGTATAGTTAACCCTACATGTTGGTCGTCAAACCGTATGCACGTACATTTTCATATTAGTATACATCAGTACTTTGTATAAATGACACTGCAAACTAAAAATTCAAGCCTCTCTTGAACTTTATTTTCTTGCAAAATATTTGAAATTCCCTGGTAGTGAAATAGTGAAATGCACATGCAAGGTAGTACAAATGTGGAATTCAAAACTGAATCTTGCACATGCATATGTCAATCTTTTTTCCCTTGAAAAATCCCAGTAAATGCACCTTGGGCAAGAACTTAGACTCGGAAAATTGAATCCGGAAGGAGACATATGTGTAGTAACGTCTACGACTAACTCTAGTAGACCAGTATAAGCATAATAATAACAAAAACCCCTCGCAAAGAGAAATACAATTTGAATTCTCTACTTTTATAATATCACTACAGCAATGTCACACATGTGCAAAACTTTATTTTGCGTATATGAAGTACCGTATCAGTGATATAGAGAGTTCAAAATTGTCGAGTAAAGCAGTATCATGCAAGTGTTGCAATAAAGTTGGCTGTACTGTGGGTTGGTCTTGCAATACTGACCACACTGATACATGACTATGATCATAACTATGAATATGTTCGTAATTACATGTAATGCATCCTGCGTGTGGTTAGACTATGTTATTGACAATTACAGAGTATTAGTTTTAAATAGCGCAAAGACATGTGTATTTATAGTAATCTTAAGTGTTCTTTTTAATTCTAGCATTACAATTTTCGTCTTATTACTGTTAACATTGCAAGCGTAGTCTTATCACGTTAACAACGCAAATTGTTGTAAATAACAACGCATGTGTTATTATGTACAGAAAAAACGAAACAGCCATAATAAAAAGATGTGACATGAAATAAAAATGGGATCTGTTTTATGTTCTTGCAATCAAAGATATGAAAGGCTCTCCAACACCATTTCTCCCCCCCTTCTTCTTCTGACCTACACAATAAAACTTTTTGATCCATCTGCAATGACATATTTTCAATTTCCATATCATGTGGACATTTTGCTACGATTGTGAGGGATTTGGGTAAAAGTAACAATAGTATATCTTTATTGTTGCACATGAGGACAGTATACAGAAACCTATATTCAAAAATACTACAAAACACAGCGTTGGCATTGACTGACAGAGTAACTCTTGGTTGGTATATAGTAAGCTGAGCATTTAGGTATGGAAATTTCCTCCTGTTAGAATTCCGTACTGACTGACATGGTTTGAGCAAAAGGATTTTAATGATACTAGTTCGGACAAAATAGAATGTAAGCTATAAGCAGTGAACATTGGTGAAGAGATAACCTGCGTGTGTAGGACGCTGATTAGAATTGAGAGGAGGAATAAGGTCGAGTCTGGTAAAACGATGCTAAGCTTGTATTAGAGTCAAATGACGGTTGTCCATGTATGTACACTTCATGGATTTGAGATCTTGAAGGTTCTGGACTTAAGGGTTCAAGTATGACCGACGGGAATGAGCCAGATCCGTCGAATGGAAAGCCGAGGATTGTGTTGGCGGGTGGTTGTCTTTTTTCATTAATGTGACACCAACTGCATGGGCTCGTGTCCATCAAGATTTTTATTTGTCCTCACTAAATTTTTTCATCGTCTGACTCCATCTACTATACAGACGCCATGCTGAATATGTACTTGAAGTCGTATGCAATTCTTCACGAAGAATTCTGTTTCTGCTTTAGTTGCCAAGTATATACTATACTAAGTAAAATAAGTCAGAAAGGGCCTGATGATTCAGTTTATTTCGATACATTCTTTCATATCACTATCACACATGCTATTTTTACGCAAAAGGTTTAAGTGTAGAAACTTTTATCTCCCCGGTATGAAGTGCCTTTTGACAGTTAATAGATAAAAGTTAAGGTAAGTAAAGAGCAAATCTTGCAATGCTTTGTCTCTATGGACACACTCCAGTAATAAAGCAAAGAGGTCCTCAAGGAGTATTATACGCCGTCACTTTATTTGTTCAGTCTAAATAAGAAGAACAGCAGCACATTGCTCAGACTGCCAACTTCAATCGTCGTAAATAAAGAGTCGGGGCTACACATAAGCAAAGAAAGTATGAAGAGGAGGCCGGCGTCCTTTTTTTATTAAACGATTTTTATATCACACTTTCAAATAACACCAGATTTTCTCACTCTGCTCCAGCCTCTTGCACACAATCACACAGCTCAAAAGCCTTAAACTATAATTTTTTACACTCCATAAAAGCATAAGCTTTTAGGTTTATATATGTTGTATACAACATTATGTCTCGACAATGCACTTAAATGATCATAACATATAGATTTGTAGAATGTACTATATACATAACAGATAAATATAATTTCAACTTCGCAATCCAACATCTACTGTATATTAGAGAGTTTGGGCGATAATGTCGTACAACATTTAAGCCGTAACTGTATACAGCGTTCATTTATGTATATTACAAAGGATCAGCTCACATACATAGTGCATTCATTACGTCGAGGATGTTAATCTCATGTACCTATGGAGCATTGACTTTTCTTGTCATGTCATGTACTTGACGCCGAATACTATTATTGTCAAAAGAAAACTTGGGAGCAAGCAATAGATATAATTATATTTAAAAGTAATCTTGAATCGGATATTGGCTCCTACTTCCCATATAATCCGGGTTTTTGTTTGGGATTGTATATGTATTCTTTAAATACTAGAAACATGCTCCAAATACATCTTTCTTGTATACGTATGTTCTTATGTTGTATATGTGTGTATCATTTTCACTACTTATATTAATTGTTTTGCTTATTGTTAGCCATGTGCTTCTTTCGTGATGTTTGCCACGTCTATTCCCATTGTTTTGGATACGTATGATATTCCAAGGTTTTGTAGGCTACTTGTTTTCATTTATGTCGTCCGAATGAGTCTTTTACTTGATTCATGTACCTATGTCACTCTATGCTAGCTATACTCTGCTCCAGAGATATTTTAGTTTATGTATTTAATCCAAACACATTTTCAGAGCTACACTTGCCTCCCTTTTTCTGATATTTCATTGCCATATTTGCTGTGCTGCTCTTCAAAGCCATATCAACGTTATGTAAGAATTGTTCACTGCTACTTTCTTCCAGTACGTCTCACCCGTTTAGTGTATAACAATTGGTGTTACCATGCTCGGAAGATGTAACAGACCCAAGGGTAATCGCTATCATCCGTTAATATCTCGTCAAAGTTCTCTACTGTATACAGCACATTTACTTGAGATCGCAAATATATAAGTAGTTTAATCTCCAGCCAAAACGAAGTAAGCTTTAAGTTCTGTACATTACATATCTTGCAGGACTAAAATATACTTATATACACCTACATGATGATTGCATTTTGTCAATATTTCAACAGTGTATAGTCACTTCCACACATACAAAAGTATTGTGAAACTACGGACTGTAAGAAAAATAGGAAGATGTATAATGTTTTCCACTGGGGCATGGGACATTATACCATTAGGAAATTTTAGTAGCTAGTACAATGGTCAAAAATAATTTTGTGACACACCCCACCAGCTTCCCATTTACTCCTCTTTTGTATGAGACTTGAAATTAAGTTTTATTATTATGATTATTATTATTAACACGTAGATGTGACCTGGGTTTGGGGAGTAATAGCTCCTTTCACTAGCAATAATGTTTAGGCTTGGCTGCGTTGATGAACAATAATGTTTTTAGTCATTTGATGCCGCTGGAATGGAGGATCTAAAACGTCAAAAATAAACGCACAAGTAAATTGCACAGATAAAATAATGATTGGTTCATAAATTGTGGAATTTCATACCACTTACTTTTAGACAGTGCACTTGTGAATAGAAGTGAATGCTTCTGTAAGAAACTTGGGGGAAGGAAAATTACACATAATTCGTTGAATATATATCATTTGATCATCATACTGGACTGACGTTATAGTGTGGTTATATATGCGCATTTATTGGTTTTAGCTTGCAAATGTTTCGTAAAGATAAAAATTCAGCTTTGACACTTGAAATAAGTTAACGATGGTGATAACGATGAATGGCGTCAATTCAAATTGGAAATACAACTTTGAGGTTGCAATATTCCGCATTAATTTTTACCCCTTTTCGTTTGACTTCGGCTACACAAAATCTATAATGACTGCTGCATGGTCTGAAAATCCTGTAGCGAATAGGATGCAAGACAGGGGCTGAAAAAGGTAAAAGAATAAGGAATGACGGTGGAGATGAAAGTACGAGATAAAGGAGAAATATATATGGCCACTCTCCATCCCTAACAACACTATCGAGTGACATGCTCACCAGTAAAAGTGAAATAGTTTGCAGGTAAACCATATATATAACTTTGTGTGGGTACACTGTCCATGATAATTCTCTGCGCCTACCCCGGCTTTCACACACTGAGCTCCTGCAAACGACTTGAAGAATCTCCAATACGACAAATAATTTGTGTGGACATGTAGACGTGGAATTGCTTCGTCCTCTCTTTTACCTACCGCACTCTCGCAGTCCGGATAAAAATTGTCCTTCACATAAGCCGCTCTATGAATTCTCCCCATTTCCTTGACATTTTTCTCCAAACCGCTCTTCGCCACCTCTCAGTATCCCAGAATCATGGTGGAGTTGTCGACTGCAGCCAAGACTTACAGTCTTAAGTAATCCTCCATCGTATGAAAAACCTGTCAAATTTCCCAAAATAGACTTGAGGATAAGCTGCAAAAGCCAAACTTGAAGACATAATTCAGCAAGGGCTTTTAAATGTAAAATTTCAAGCGAGCGTCAAAGGCACTAACTTTATAAAGGTTCAAATTTACAAGAATGTATGAAGTATGAATTGAATGTACTACATTCAATGTCAGTATTGAATATCAAAAATGTGTGTACAAAATACATTGATTCACATCCCACAAGTAGAAGAAGTTGAAAGTAGGTAATCGTATTGTAATAAGCAAGGTAATTTAAAAAACGAAATGCAAAAGAACTATTATAACAATGAGTTTCTATAAATAATCTGTGATAAGGTTAACCCGGTCATGTTCGCCCCTGCAAAGAATGGATGTTAAAGTGTATGTCATGAAAAGAGAAGCGATAATAAGTTATTGTATCTGCTGATCGGAATGTGGGTTCAAGTCATTGGGGTAATTAAATGCTTGGTCGGCTTGTCTGGCTGAAGAAGAAGCGCGGAGTTATCGGGGAGAATCTGAAAGAATCAGCACTCATCTGACCACTTCATCCACATTTTTCTCTCCATTACAGTCAATATTCCCACAGCTATGAATGATGGATGGTTCATAATGAAACACATAAGCTCAACAACCAAAAAACCTTATCTGTAGACGAACGACCCATTAGCTTACTATAACACATGTATACTCCTACTGTACTTTCAGACTTGCAATAACATTTTAAGCTAGCATTATGGACGTAGTATTACATATAAAGCTATACATATCCTATTACTCTGCACATCAATGTTGTATGTACCTATATGAACATTATCATAAGTGTAACTTTAAACTAAAAAGCAAAGTATACTCATAATCCTAACTTCAAAATTAGTTTTCTACAACGTTGCCGCAGCGTATAATAGTAAGGCATTTTTCCACTCCAAACAATATTTTCCTGGAACGGATGATTTGTACTTTGTTATCCCACCGAGCTTAATAATCACGTAGGCGGATCTGAACAGAATATTGATTTTTTGTAATTATCTAATATAACGATATTGATTCCACCCTTCAATAAATGAGGATGAACGGTCTTCCAATATTTATATATCTACATATTAATATAGTTCGGACAATATTCCATATGTATCACAACTTCACAACACATTCCTAATAATTAAAATGAATCCCCAAAGAAACTAATCATCATTCATTTACATTTGCGCAAATGCAAATAAATTAATGTTTAAGGTTCACAAACTAATTTCTAATTTAGTTGTCCCGCTTCTCACGGAAAGGAGTCTAAAGATACTTATTGTTATCCTATGACTTCCTATGTGCGGTTATATTAGAGGCAAAACCCGGTGAATCCCACAGCTCGTCGGCATGGGATACAAGGACACAATAAGAATAGTAATAGAAAGCGAGCAAACTAAGTACGACGAAGATGCGAAAAGTTTCCTTTAAAATTGGAACTAAAGTAGTGGAAAACTAAAAGCTCTCTCTACTTGCGGTTCGCTGGGTTTTTCTTGATAAAGATGGCCTTTTCCCATCTTCATTTGTATGAATAATTAAAGATTAGACTGCAGTTAAGTTACCGTGGTACACAGTGGGGATCCCTGGAAAAAGAAGAGACTTGTTGGCTTGCTGGTCGGATAAACATATAAGTATCTTAAATTGGAGACACTTTTGCTATCTGTATGTAGAAATGGAGTAACAGTTATTACAATGGAGCCAACTTTTTGGAAAAGATCCTCTTTCTTTGCTCCCTCAGCGTGTACAACCTCAAATGGAAAAGTTGGCTGATGACATTCTTTTAAGCAAATAAGCCTGCTGGTCTTGGGTAGGAAGTGGTAACAATAAATAGTATGCCATTAGCGTGTTTGCGAGCATCAGAAGGTTTGCCGTAATGACTTTTAATGCTCTTGAAAACACCAAAATACTAGAACTTCCCGTCTCCAGCATGATCTTCCACCTGTAGCAACAAAAGAAAAAATAGCTAAGGAATTGAGTTCCAGTTCTCTTATACTTGTGGGGGTTTTCAAATGAATTGAAAATTGTGGAGAAATTAAATTTCAAATCACATGGAAATTAAGTCCAAAAAATCCTACTCGAAGTACACTTTGGTGATTGATATTGAAAAAAGAGGCGTATTATTGAATGAGTAAGCTGGAGGCTCTTCAAAGTATACAACTAACAGAATAACATTAGTTACTGTCTGGGGAGAGCACACGAAAGGAAGAAAAGTCAGACAAGCAAAAAGACCTTGTGGAATTAAAAAGGATTTCCTTCGCAGCAAGGCTTGAATCAGTCACTTATTGAGGATGAAGCTAGAAAAGTGTGTTAGGGTTTGAGTTCAATGAATGGCAAATGCTAAGCCAACGACTCATCTTCTCACGTTTCAAGTTTTTTCTAATGTATTTGGAGGAGAAAGGACCCAAGAACATTTTCCTGTATACTCTTCTGATCTCCCCCATCTCTTTTCAATATGGAAAGGAAGAGGAACTGGTGATTTTCCTCAGGTTAGACTCCTTAGGATTTCCATCATTCTATTTACTTTCTATCTCTGTAACTAACACATCCCGACTTGGTCTCCGACTCTCATACCAATGGATTCCAATGACTTCCTCCGCGACGATAAATTGTTTCCGTCTCTGACCTTGTTCTCCCACCGTCATCTAACATTTCTCCCAGACTTTCAAGTAGCAAAGTATACATACAAGGAGATCCTCAGATTACCTTTTCGCGGCTCTTACTTCCGCTTTTATACAAACCGAAGTAGTGGCACCCACACTCCCTCCCTTTCACTTCAACAGCGGATGAACAAAAAACGTAAAATGTTGGGGTTAGAAGCAATCGGTACCGGCGGTCATGTCTGGAAGTCGTGAAAATAAGATCAAATTTTGGTCTTTTGCTGAGGTAGCAAACGTGTGTTCTTGACTTTGTGACTTGTCCATGTATGTACATACTTGCATCGACCTTAAAAGGTCCCTATCCAGCGTTTCTGATGCTCTTATTAGTACATTGTCTGGATTCTTTACCTTCTGGTTGCAATTCTCAGCCCGCTGATTGTCCCTCGAGAGCAAAAGAGGCTCTAGTTTCTAGTAATATATACTACTAAATGCATGTGTGAGCAAATACGTAAAATTTTATTTGCGAACCCCTCTTTCCAAATAAATAGTTATATACTAAGCTCTCGGCATCGTGAATACTTTTAGAAATTGTGACTCAATTGATATTCTACCTGCAAGTTTGCTACATCCAACTGGGAAATTGACCCATTTTTCTGTACTCGCCCATTACAGCAAGACAATCGCTGACATATGAGTAGTAACTACTTTAACTGGGAGCTGAAGCAACTGAGCAAATAGCTTTTGTGCTTTGTCTCTGGTAACATAAAAAAGGGCTGAAGTACATAGGACTTCATAGTCAATTTCGGAGATCCTCTATTTCCATTTCTATTGCATTGACTCTCCAAGGATTTCCCTTTTATGTTTCAAAGTCACTTCCACACCTAAGTAACAATAAGTTACTCCAATTTTATGAGTCGTGAGCAATAAATGACAATTTCCTTGTCTATCGGCGCTTTATTCTGTATATTATGCATGTTAGAATCTATGAAAGCGTCGAGCATATAGCAGTTGATGTCTTTCAACCTCACAATTCTGTTCCTCAGATTGAGCGGGTGGCAAGAATTTAAGAACAATGCTTGATCTTATTGATGCTGCCTCAATTAATCTTTATTTGTCCCGTCTACTAATGAAATTATCAATCAAGTCACCCTTGTCTCGAGACTGGCGGGTTAATTAATGGATGGAAAAAGTTGTATTTTAGCCTGCTTTTTGAATTACAAAAAAAGTCCTGTGTATATGTATCTATGTACAATATTGGGAGCTATAACGAAAAAGTACTGTTGAATTCCACCACATTTCAAGGTTTTTTCAAGATGCTGTAAAAGTTTCGTATTCTTTAAATCAGTCATGTATTATACGAGGAATGTTAGATACATAGATACATCTAATATGGTTTTATACTGGTCCATTCACATAAAAATAGTCTAACGCGCCACATTTGTGCTGCTTCGGTTGACATGAAACTGTCCTAATCTAATTTTCAGTAGCAAATCCTTCATAATTTGTTTTGCTCAATGTTTCAATGCTCCACAATATCCCCAAGAGACTTAAGGAATACAAATTATCAAAAAATGGCTTACATTCTAAATAAAGAGCTAAATACAACATTAGCTTTGTAGGTCTGATTCAAAACATGAAAGTTTATGTTTTCCAACTTACACAAATTTTGATGCAGAAATAATACATTGATAAAGGCCTCAATGAAAAATGAAAAAGCATGTAGGACATACATACAATTACAGAAGCTTACCATGATGCAGTTTAATGTAAGTTTATAATAGTAAAGTCAAGGACGTGATAGTAGGGAAAGCCATTAGCTAAATAAGGATTTTCATGGAAGTACCCCTGCTTCATTTACTTGCTCCGTATGAAATGAGCGCTATCCACAAAGAATCGTATGTAAACTTGCTTACTGGAGTGGAGTGAAATTATTATTATCATTCTAAACGTTCCGGCTACTCCTACGAACGACCCAGTAGATCCTCAGAGCATGCGGAGAGTCTTCGACAAAGTAATGTAATTACCATGGATTCGAGGCTTATTTATTATTACTGATATCAACGAGCACGAGAACTTTGGGACCAAGCATAGCCCATGGTTAATTTATATGAAATTCCGTCTGTTGAAGGAGCATCCTGACTTCATTCCCCTGCTAAACCCACTGAAGTTACAGGTGTATGCCTTAGGTAGCTTAGCTTCTTTACTTACATAAAGGTTTATTTGCCGATCAATTTTACAAGTATATGTGAGCAACAAAAGAAGGTTTAACGATTAGAAAGTCGCATACTCCCCTTCAATATAAATTGAAAATATCGAACATGGATATTTCCTCCGCTTTTAATTCGAAAAGTATCAAGCATCTCAAAGATTCGCATCAAATGGGTGGATTCGGAAACTTGAGCCTGGTTGACTTTGGAGCAGGTATAAGTATCCACAGACAATCTTGTTTGCTTCCGATCTCCTTCTTTCATCTCCTGTAAAAATTGAATTTCGGTTTACTCACTCCAGTTTATGTTTTTTGTTTGCACTCTTCGTGGAAGGAGGCCTACTGCTATCAGACGGAGGTATCTTCACAAGGGAATTGCCTGTGGAGAAAAATGTGGAAATTCTCTCGAACCCACGAGCAAAGATTGAATGACAAGGGTGCAGGGTGGGATACTCATAAGGTGGAACAATAAGTGGTATAACCTAATAGTATAAGCTTTGAGGATGTCAGTAGTAGCGACGAGACAGGGAAATGACTAATATCACAAAACTTCCTATCTCTAGTCTATCTTAAACGTTACCGTCCTGGTCTCCCCTGGGTGATCCTCCAGCTCCCTGTTTTGAGCTCTCATCAAACTCCTGCAGGTGAAAATCAGCAGGGAAGAATTGTTTGTAATGAAGAATAAATAATACATGCCGAGTCATTACTTTTGAGAGGAAAAGTCACCTGCTATTAGTATCTCTGTGCCTGTATCTCTGACTTATGTCCATTATGCAGTATCTAAAAGTTCATGTAAACAGATATATATTCTTATAGTAGTGTCTGTACTTATGTTGTTCAAAATAACATACAAATGTACTTGCATCCATTTATGTTTCTTCTGTAATTATACATGTGTGTAGCAGGTAGCTATGAATATTTCATGACAAGGCACAAGACTCTGCAGAGAGAAGAAGAGGAGGACAAGACAGGGAAGTCGTACCGCACAGAGAGGAAAAGAAAGAGCCTCCGACCGAGTGTTCATGAACCGTTCACTCTTCTTGGCACATTATCAATTTCAAATGACTTTTCTCCTTCAAGCTTTGTTATCACAAAAGAGGATCTCAAATTCGATTATGACTCCTGTGCACACATTCAAATAGTTGTTGTTGCTATCTAACAAGTGCAGGCAGGTTGAGCGTTTGACGGCATAGTCCCATTGGATATGCATTGGAAAACCTATATATGAATGCCGACAAGGCTCAACTAATAACTGTATGTACATACACACTACAATGCTGTTCATATGCTCTTGTTGCATGGATGCAAATGGACATCCCCGAAATTGGTCCTTACAGCCATTATTAAAAATAATAATAATGACAAGAATAACTTAAAATGTGTTTACATTCCCAATTTTATTATCCTTTACCTCCACTATGAGCATATTAGCTTACACTATTTCACAATATGTAGTAATATACTTGCCACCAGCAGGAGATCATGTGGCCTTCCCAAATGGCATGTACAACATAATTATATGCATATGTGTATTATAAGAAAATATGCCGTAATATTATATACTGTAAGCCGAGCCTAAATAAGGCCGTCTGAAGTTTGACAACTTGTCCAACTCAGCATTTAATGATACGGCGGGATTTCTTTGTATTAATAGTGTCTACAGCAGGACCATTTATGAAGCTAGAACAAGTTTCCATGATTTTTATGAGGTTCGTAACTTTGCATTTACTTTGATTCCGACCATCCTTCTAGTGTTTACGTACGTGTAACGTATTTTTATGACCGTAAACTGGAGCGAGGCACGGATCTAACAGCTCAGGAATGCACATATACAGGCGTTACTTTATGGTAAAATAATGAATCCAACTGTCCGTTTTATTCCCACACAAAATCTACTATATGGCCATTTCCCTATGCAGTTTCACACTTCTATGTCTTTCCTAGAATGTATCTATAGATAGATACTTATCTATACTTATATAAATTTTGTAAATCTCTGCCATACCGTGAAAACCTTGAAAATGTTTGCATTAAACGTACAGTAAAGTAGTATCTAGTATCTACATATGTACAGATGCAGTTTAAATGAATTTTGGACTATACATTTGGTGAATTGAATGTGTTCCGGCTATAGAAATTCTGATAAAGTTCTATTAAAGATTCGGACTACAAGTACAGCATAGAACCTTCGAAGGTTTTTCAACCGTTTGCACAGTAGAAATGAAACTGTTAGCTTCCTTCCTGTTGTGGAAGAAAAAACAGGTTCCCGATTTGTAAGTGTCAAGCCCAAAGATTGACATTGGCATGTTTCTCATTCAAAAAACCAGGAGTAAAAAATGGAATTGGGAGTTGTAAAAAAAATGCCGCTTCCTTAGCAATTCAGCATACACAACGATTTTTATTTAAGAAAAATTGTTTTTCCTATAGATTTATGTATTCCATGTCTATATTGTAACTCTGCAATGCTTTATGCCTATAGAACTTTCTCTTTTTATTTATTGCTAGTCTTGTGTCCATCTCATCAAACTTATCTATTTCGCCTTCCGTTTAACACGTACAGGATTTCCTCCGTAGTTTGCTCAATCACTTCGGACTTGTCAACCGCCAGGAGATTTAATTTATTATCTGCTTGTGAATGTAAAGTACATACTTAGACATTCATACCCTTCAGGACAATATTGTACATATAGCTTGACCAATTTCCTGGGGTCTCTCCTACTATCTCCCATTCAAACTGCTGTAAAAGGCATACATTTTTTATTTCTTCAATTGAATCCAGTATATAAGGTTCACGTTTTTTGCCAAGCTTATAGTCTGAATTCTTTTACGGAGCAATTGGAAAAAGCAGTATGACATAAATTAACCGGAAATATGCAAATTCTCCCAACTGTCAGTTTTTATCATTCCCTCCCAATCTGCGGAATAACATAGCGTGTGTGGGTTCTCATTTTGCAATTGTTTTCAATTAACGAATGTAGAATAATGACTGAAACAGGTTATAATGAAGAGCGTGTAAGCTCTTCGAAGTTAGAAGGAGGACTAGGAGACGAATACAAGGGAAGAAAATCAATAAAATGCGTGAAATTGAATTGAACTTGAATATTTAATGGGATGGGATAAAATGCAGCGGTAGGTAAGAGCTTTGTTTAATGGAAACCAAGTACTAACCATTTGGAAATTCTATTTTCTTTAATGACTTGAGCATTCGCTCTATCAGCTGTAATGGTATATGGACTCCTACGTAATAATATCCCATTGCTTCCGTAATGTTCGTAAAAGCCGCCTACATGTATATTCACGTACGTATGAACGAGCCAAAAAATGCTGCGTCTTGTCTTCATAGTTATAATATTACCACACATTGCAATTGTCGTATGCATATAAAAGACGAAGAAATTTCATTACCCGGAAACAAACAAAAACCCGCCGTTGCATTGTGTACAGCAAAGTGGTTCCTTTACTTAACGAAACTTATTCAAATGTTCAGAAAAGAGTTTATACATGCATCTATGTATGTACGCACGTATTTCTCCCAATTGTAGTTGTAGGTTGGTATGTAAGTGTGTGAGAAGGTGTGAATACATGGGAGATTTTAGATGCGCATAATAAGTTGTACATGGAAAGGTATACATCGGGTGTGCTCAGCTATTGTATGGTGTTTGCTTATGTGGCCACATAATTTATTAAGGATTCATTCACTCTTTAAGGAAAGGGATGCTTTAGAGTAAAGGCTTCATTTTTTAATATTTCCTGTTTTCCTAAAATTTCCACGTCGAAGTTCTTGTTGCTCATCGTCAGTGAACCGTTTCAATTTCCTTCGCAGCCTCCATTTCTTCGTCTATTCTTCCCTTCTCCTACTCTTTTCTTTCTTTCTATCTCCCTCCTTCCCTTCTTCCTCTTTCTCCTGTCAAGTGTAATGCAAAAACTAAATTCCCAGAGCAATTTATATTTCTTTTTAAGAATTCTGCAAAAGAAGAAAAAGTGGTAGGAGTGTGCATTTTACTATGCAATACATTGGTATCTCGTACAACAAAGCCTCTCAACGAATATTATACTCAGGGACCCCAAAAGGGCATGTAATCCCAAGGAAGAGAGTACCACCACCGGAATTCATTTCGTATTCATTGTACTCAGTTGTATGTATGTAGGAAAAAGAAGGTAAAAGAATTACTTATTAAGTTTCAAATTCATTCAGAAAATATGAAGGTAGAAATGAAATTTTTCTGGTTTTGTAAGTCGTTCAAATTGTAGGTCTTCTCAGTATCTCTTTTCTCCGTGTTATTTCTTCGTCCTCCTTAAAATGCCTGAATTAACGAGTACCTATATCTTATGTACTATAGCTTCATTGCTAATTTAATTCCTAATTTCGCCTCGGATTCAATTGCAAAATTCATCCAATTAAATTTCTTATTCTATTTTTAATTTAATTTGTGATTCTATCGTTCTTACTTGTATCTGGTTGTTACAATATACTATCTAGTTCTTGTAGTCCAACGTTTGTTTTTTATAATTCACAATCTTTATTCTTGGTCTAGTTCAACAACTGATTACAGTTTTTAAAATTCAAATAAGTTTCCTCATTTTCATTCAATTCCTAATTTTTTGATGTCTAATTTTCACAATTTATAAGGTCAAAAATGCTGGCTTAGCCAGTAAAATATACAAAGTCTAAGAAGTCTAGGTCTAATGTAGAAGAGCAAGAGAGAAAGTTTATACAATCTAATAATTGCTTCTCTTTGCGAATACATAATTATACCTGACCCTACGCTTGCTCAAGATTAAAAAGTAGGACTGGCATGATCATAAAAGCGAGGATAATGCATGCATCCGAATGCCTGGGAGACCAGGAGTAAGTTTAATTAAAAATCACAAAGGTGAGGGGCATGCCTCTGGGTTTGATTATGAGCGAAGGGAGAACAAAGGAAAGTTGGTGACAAGCTGGGATGATGTATGGGAGGTAAGAGTGAGAGAGGACTTTTCCATTTCCGATGAAATAAAAGACTATATAAATTTCTATTCTACTAATCCTATAGTAGCATGTAATACTTCGGCATGAAAACCCTTAAGTTACTTATCCACTGAAAACTCTCATCTATACTATTACATGTGATAGCATGGATATATTACATATCTTTATGGTCCAATTTTGAAGGCTAGTGTACTATATCATGTTTTTCCAGATACAAAACATATGTACACACTGTATGCAACCTTGTTGTAGTAGTAAATTAATTACAGAAGTTGGTAGGTCGGGGGAGGTAAGCTTTGGCTACAAACAACCGTACTTCCAAACACACACACACACATACAAGGAATTGAGCCAAGGCTTGACACCACAAGAGAGTTAACGTCATTCAATCTTTCTCTCCCATTCCCCAGTCCTGCATCCAACATACATAAAATCGCAGGTTTTTAGCTAAGGGACTTGCTAAATTTAGCTGCTCCAGAATTTTGCCGTTTCGCCTTCATGTTTCATAGGAAACTAGGAGCAGAAATGAAGTCTGTGGCGGTGATGCTCTGTTGTTGCCAGTCGTGCTGTCCTGTACAAGCTTCATTTTGTTGCTATATTCCAGCTTCACGTTCCTGTATTATATTCAGGCTTCACGTTCTTGTATTATTTTCAGACTCTGTGTATGTTCTTGTGTTATTCAGACTCCATGGCTTGCCTTGTACTCAACCTTTCATCCCGAATGTTTCTTTTATTCTGTCCCTCTGTTGTAGTTTTATATCTATAAGCTTAACAAGCTTGTTCTGTGTTTAGGATCGGTGATCTTGTTTGGTGTACAGAGAGGATCTTCTACTATTCTCTACAGTCCTGACGTTCGTGTGTTATGTACAGTTTCGATGTCAGGAGTCTTTGAGCTTTGTATATTAAGTACATTGACTATTCAATGTTGTAATATAGGATCCTCCAAACCGGAGGAAACTTGCGAGTCCGTTTACAAGGCCTAATCTTACTATTCATAAATATATAAAGAGGCCAAATAGAATGATGGAGGAGAAAGTCTTGGAGCTTTAAGTCCAAGAATAGAACTCGTTCCCATCAGAGACTTACACTTATTTATTACAGAATACCGAACAACTTGTAATCCGGAGTACTCAATAATAAATTGAATTTCTCTTTCCTTTTCCCTCTCCGTCCACTGCATTGCTCTAGCTAAGTCTCACCTTATGTTCTCTTAGTTCTCCGAAATTTCCCTCTCTCTCTCTCTCTCTCTCTTTACAATATTTAAAGTAGGCTTTGACTTTTACTACGAGAACGTAAAACTAAGGAGATTCTGGAATTTCCCGACACAGTTTCGGCTTCGCATAGTTTTCACTACAGAGAGAAGCACACAAGTAAAGTTACCTCGTTACAGTGCCGAAAAGCGTTTTCAGTCACTAACAGCTTACGGACTTCGATACCTTTGAGTGCATATCCGCCATAAAGTATTATGTATTGTACACTGTGCGTAAGACATTAGCTGGACTAATTAGGAACATAAAATTAAATCTCCTTGAGCAAACCATGTGGCTGTTCCTGAAACCTACAGCAAAACAACGTATGTACATGCTTTACTTTCGTTCATCATTTACTGTATAGACCAATTCTGAAAATCTGCAAGAGCAGTTTGGAAACGTCTCGACCAAATGTTAGGCTCAACTCGCTTTGAAATTCATTAGGAGGGCTGATTGTGATTATTTTATATTCGGGTTTGTGAGTAAAGTATTAGCATTATTGCTCATTTTGTATTTATTGACCTGCTTTTGACGTCAATAGGTCCTCAGTTCAGCAACATCTAAACAGAATTTTTATTTTTAATAATTTGTTTAGTGTTGATCCTTCCTGGAGTTGCTTTGTACAATTTTGAATTGCAGCCCTTGCTGCTACAACGGAATAAATTCCATTGGAGCAGTCCCAGTTTAAAAAAAAACTATAGACACAGCAGGACAAATTAATTAAAGCAAAAATTTGATTCATTAGCACTAATTCGGAATCCTTTAGGATTCCTTATTTTATTATTAGGCTCAATGTAGCTTTAATAAAATAATCACATTAATTTTGAGACAACAGTTGTAAACTTGATTTCGGTAGTCGATTTATTTTTAGATGATCATTGTAAACTCAATTAACTCACTTCCTTAGAGTTTGCAAGTATAAGTATGAGAATCAGATTAAAAATTGCATAATAATCAAAAGATTCTATCAGGTAACTATGTACAATGTTTAAAAGTACAGAGGCTGGGGAAGAAGTGTGAGTGTTTAGAGGCACATTTAGAGCCTGTCAACAACAACAGGCCGTTGTTTTGATTTGGAATGTAAGTAAATGTTCGTATAAACATTAACTGCATTGAACTCATTTACATAGTTAAAGTAAAGGCAGTGTGTAAGCTATATGCATGTATGCGGGGAGAAACTTTGTTGAGAGACTCGTAAACTCCAAGAATTTTCTCTCTAATCTCCGGGCCGGCTCTCAGTTTTGTTTTTATTGTTCGCATCAAGTTTTGCGTGCAGATTGTGCGTCACATACTCTGCTTATTGCCAGTGCCTGTAAGTATTCACAGTAGACTGGAACGTAATTTTAACAATAATGTTACCAGAGTCGTGGATACTAAAGTCACAGTCATAAAGGTACATACATTAGACGTGTACATGCACAACACGTTTTTCATCTTGGCTCTCCAAGGAAACTAAACCTTAACGACTTGTCCGCTATTCGGTGCAGACATGACGATTTTGTGTGCCTTAATATCACGTATTTGTAGGATGGTTATCTTATTGCGCTCTACATACATATTCGTACAAAGGATAACTATATGTGTCATCACCGTGTGGTTGTAGGTTATTAAAATATGCTTGTGTTACTGTGTGTATGTATGTACAACTATAAGTATTAATACCGTAGGACCCTACTACAGAGTAAGTATATGTAGATACTAAGTATATGTGTAGATACACAAAGATTGAAGAACTTGTAAAGTTTGAACTTGAAGCAGTGGGGAAGATAGATAGGTTTGAATTCATTGCAAACGTGAGGTTATAAGCGTTGTAATTTTTTTGGCCTCCCAAAGGCAGAGATTTTGGTTCCCACAGTATAAAAGATGTCAAATTTTCTGGGAGAGATAGGAAAAGCCGGAGAAAGGATTGAGGTACAAGGGAAGGAGATGAGAATATGAGGAAGAGGGACCTTAGCGGATAGTACTACTACAGCAAGGGTATAATTTTGAGATGATGGCAACATAAATGGAATATGGTCAAGCAAAAATGTTCCAACTTTCACATAATAATAATAATGTGCCCTTTGCTAATAGAATAGGTTTTGAGAGACTGAGATTCATGTCAGATTTCCTTATAGCTCCTTTCCATATGTCATTCCTGGCCATGTGGAAATCTGTATTTATAAATCAAAATAGTGTGCATAACCTGCCAGAAGCAGGCTAGTGTGCAAAAAACATGTCCTGGTTTGGAATTATCCACGTATTTGTTATTATACTACAAGCAAAGCACTGACTGTGTGTATTCAATAGAGAGCACTCAAATTACGACCGCTTAACTTGCATAAAAGATAGCATTGGAGAATTTCGCACATCCTTTCCTCCGGATGGGACCCATGACTGTGGTCGTCGTAAAGCATTTTACGACATGGTAACAATCTCCTCAAGACCCCGCTGTCTAATCTTTATATACCAGATTTCACTTTTGTGTGCACAAACTGCCTGGTCTACAAAATCCTATTTTAGCTAATCATTTCAAGTAATAAAAAATTTGGGAAAATAGATTGTCTGTCTCTGTCACATCGATTTCGTAAAATTACAGCCGCAAGGACTTCATTTCATACCCTTAAAAGAAACTTGATCAATACTTTCCACTCTTCACTCAGTTCCGGGATTTTAGCATTATACTGAATTTAACTTAACATATTACACTAAAAACAGCACTGGTAGTTGAAATTATGGTTATACCTTTATAAATTGATGTGCTGCACATAAAAGTTGATATTGATTATACTGAGATGTTGCTGAATCGATAGTACCAAAATCATTAATATATATAATTAATGATTTCGGTATATAAGGAAACAGAGTAATCCAAACCCGAATAGTTTACTTGTGTCAAGGGCTTATAAATTGAATATAAGAAGGGTGTCACACTTGAAATGTGAAAACCGGGGTAAGGTAGGAAATTGAATCAATTAGGGAGGCATTTCAAAGTGTTCCAACTTCAAACTAAGAGCTTTCAAATGAACGCAAAGCTGTTGGTTGGCTATTAAGCAGTCAAATCATGTAAGTGTTTAAAAGGATGCGCTCTGGGGACCTAAAGACCTCTGTTCATTATAAGTGGCCCTTATGCCCACCACTAACTACATTAAGTGACGGGAAGTTCAACGAGCTACTAAAGACATTCCGGGTTTCCCTCCTTGAATAAGAATTATACAGGTTGTATACGAGTACGGTAGAAAGTGAAAGGGAACAATTATTTACATTACTTCAGTCCAAAATTTACTCCACCTAAGCTATATGCAGATAAACGTACTTGAAACGTGTGAACTACAAGTCTATACTATTTCATTTGTTTACTTTATCTGGAAATTCTTTTACAATTTTTAAGCACAGCCATTAAGCACCTTAAAAGCTGCCTCACCAAGGGATCATCGATGTACTACTAGTTCTGCATTTTAAGTAATGGAAACTACTATAGATGTGATGATAAACTAACGACTACTTCTCATATTAAATTAGTAAAGTATAAGTAAAGGGACTGCATGATTCGAAGCAACAAATTTGCAGTAGCCAGTAACGTTTCAGCAACTGCCATGATTATTTAAATGTATGTTCCTTTTTGCTGTCAGCCTTTTGCTCACAAAACACATTTCACCATCCTCCGCAACCGCTGTACTTGCTGATCCTCCCATATTAACATGTGGAATTCGTGTGCGTTTTTGTACTTAAAACAACCATAGTCTGGTAAGTTTTATAAACATGGAAATGAGGACGTTGGTGGTTATTAATTGAATAACGTCTTTTTAGCTAAATTACAAAATCAGTAGCCTCCAACGAGTTATGACTAATATGGAGAGTTTAGACTTATCCGTCAACGAGGTACACATAATGTTAAAAAATTAGGCTTAATTTATTGAGTGCGATACTGTTGTGCTCATTACATACTCTTCAACTCCCCCATCCTTATTTCCACGTGTACGTGGATAAATTACTTACCTTTGACGATGAATAATTCATTGGTGACATTATTATTTAATTTCTGTGTACATGAAATACATTGTAGAGGATAGAATAAAAAAGAATAAAGTAGTAACAGACAGCAGTATTTTAGTAATAAAATATCAATAGTTGTTTGGGTTATTTAATATACGGCAGAAAATTCATTATAGAAATTTTTGAGTTCCTTGAAGGTTATCAAGTGTATGTGATGTATAAGTATAATTACTTTTAAATGAATTTACTCAGAATAAAATGTAAGTGGATTTTTCGGAGATGCTTAATTTAAGTAGAATATATGTGTCTCTTCTTACGGAAGGTCGCAGGCGAGTCCTAAAAATTCTGCCATACGCTCGAAAGTAAACCGTCTAGTTTGAAAAGAATTCTATGAGCTATTATTGTAAATGACATCAAAGGTAACCTTGTTACAAATATTTCAAAGGAACATTCCCATTAAAATAAGCATTTAGGCAGAAACTTTTAATGATGCATTACTATATGTAGCTTTTGAAACCAATTGGATTTTACGCTTTCTGGATAATCTTTTGAACCATATAGCATGGCATAGAACCTGGAAGACTTGTAGTCCAATTTCTCTCTTTTCTGAAGAGAAGAGACGGAATGTGAGGAACTACGAATACACATAGTAGAATGTTAGTTCTGGATATAGTTCTCTTCAAACATGATTTTTTTTACATTTGGGTAAGTGCCCATGCTCAAGTTGTAAAGACGAATTTTTATTAGATCGGATCACAATAAAGTGACATGCTCTCCTGTTTCTCAACTTGCCTCCATATGTACATCAATACAATCCCCATACGCAGTGAGTCAATACATTCCGTAGTAATATTTATGTCGTGGGAAAATAATTCCCCATTGAACTTTTCTGCTTGAGCAACGTTGGGAGCTATGTATGTATGAGAAATGAGAAAACCATATTTTTGCAAGCACCATCATTCTGCCATGTAAATATTTTTAATGCTTTATTAAGGCGCCAGTGACTCGTATATATCACTCAGATAATGCCGGCGTGAAGGCCTCTGGTGCATCAACAACCTTTAGGCTTTTATTACTCTTGTTGACTCTTAATGGCGTGTGCATATCTTTAGGCGACTAATATATTTTATATTAATATTTTGGGAAGGTCAAAGATTTGATGCATATCAACTATGTCAAACTGCTTGATGTACGGCATAATTTCTTTAACATTAGGGCTTCTTGCTTATTGTACAGTCAATCAAACAAAATCTATCAGACTTGTTCCCGTTCTTGAAATCAAAGCCAAAATCATCATTATTGCCATTATGATCATCGTGTTTTTAATGGATGAAGATAAAAATCCTATATTTCGTCGGACAAACAAAAAAAGGAGCTTATATGATTAATTTTCTGATAATATAAGCTCCTTTTCTAGTTTTTCCGACGATTTGTAGTTTATTTAGATATTTTATTAATATTTGCAGTATCGGGAAACGGGAACCTTGATAATTACTTATTTAAACATGCAAACAACCGTATACTTATAGGTATCATCTCTTATGATTTATTTCATTTATAGGAAGTTTAACTTCATTTTTTGCTGCTGTTCCTCTATTTAAGTTACTATACTATATAGTTGCTCAAGGAAACTTAAATCATTTGCAGTAGTTTCTAAATTAAAATTTCACCACCTGACCTATTTCCGTTTGAATTCATTTCACATGGTTTCCTTTATATCTGCCTTAATATTATTAACAAATACACCGTAGGTGTTACATTTACTGTCGTAGCTTTCAAAGCTAAGATGTAAAACATTTATGTTTACCTTGTTTATTTGAGTAGAGTGCACAAATGCCCTTGTACGCTGTTTCCTCAGTGTGAAAGACTTGATCCCCGTCTGTGCAAGATGTCGTGCAGTAGGTTTACATATAAATTATATAATTTAGTGTATAACAACGGCAGAGGTGGTGGAACTTGTCTCTATAGGCTTTTGAAAATAAGTAGCAAGGAAGCATAGTTATTCCAATAAGTATAATGGTCGTATATAAACTATATTGCATCAGTCGTTTCGGAAAGACCAACCACACGGCAAGGTGCAACAACAAAAGTGTGCCTGACGCTTTCCGCAATGAATCAGACATTTAGTCATGTTAGAGAACCCAAGTAGCAACTATACAGTAGCATAAACAGCTTGTAGCCACGCTTGAAACATGGGAAATTATACAAATGTCGTGGGTAAACCTCATGCAGTAAATGTGGTTGCAGGGTCCTACTATTATTTTATTACTTTCACTGTGGCACAGTCTCAATGTGTTGGATTCTACCAGTTGTTGGTACACTATATGGCTCACTGCTAGCCACCCGACCAATTCTCATTTGGCTGAGCTGCTGGATACTGAATGTTTAGAGCTACTGGACTCCGGTGAATCTTAGACACATGATGATAGCATTTTACTACATCCATGTTCATAAATTTTATTTCTATAAGAAATATGATTGCATCTGCTGAACCCCGTCGACTTCTGACCTTTATGTGATTTGCATTTATACTGATTTGATTACTATCCAGACGCTGTATAATGTATGCATGCTTGTGCTCGCCTGCAATTGCAATTTATTATCCCTCTCAGGTAAAATTGTAGAAATCAACTAGTACTGGAGGATAATATAAATAGTTTCGACACTGGGGTATCACATTGTAAATAACAAGCGCTGCTGCTTCTTAGGCAATCAGCGTTTTTGAACAACTGTGTTCCAACCTATTTACTTTTAGAAGCAACATTTACAAGTAGGATCCCCAACTTGGTATTTGTAGAAGCACCTGCACAATATGATTTGAGTAATTTGTATGTGTTCCCGTATGTACATTTGTGTACAACACCTTCATGGTTTGGTGAAACTCGGGTGTTATGGCACACGAATCCCTCGATTGTCAAAATCTGAAACACAATACATAAGGTTACATTATCATTTATTGAACCTTGGCTGCTGTAATTTCCGTGTTCATTACTATTTGGTTTCTACGACTGTCTCCCCGGGAAAATCAATACGAAAGTAGTGATGCCAGAATATTCGGAGTCCGTGTTTCAATGCAAATGAGCACGTATTTACTGTTTGATACCCAGCACTTACGATAATTACAATTTGTGTAGAAGTACTTATTTTACAACTTTCTTCATCCACTTTTAATCTCCCCGTTATATAAAAATCTATTTTAGCCAATAAACTTGATCCTATATGTATATTCATGAACACTACAAGGCTTTGTCGAAAATGTTTCACTTAAGTATCTACTACTACTGCAAAATACAATTACAAGAGCGTGGAAATCCAATCTGTTGCTGAATAGTAGCACAGAAGACGAAAACATTCATGTTGCTGAACCTCATCAGGATTTAAATTGCAGATTTCTACTTACATCAGATCACTTACCAAAAAATAATACTTGCTACAAGTTCAAGTGACAAATGCATTACAATCAAGGAGATGCACAGGTTTCATTCTTCGGACATAGTTGCTGGTGAGCTTTTAGTACATTACTGATGCAAAGTGATAGAATAGATTATGCATGTAATGAACAAGCGTGTGCTCCCACACTGATATCTATCAGTTTCGGCGATGTTTTTGCATCTCAACCAATTTACGCTTAAAAGATTCTATCACGTAAAGGTGCATTTAATTTCAAATATTTCATAAACGAGACGCTTATATGATGGTATCTTTATTGTTGCTTGACTTCCAAGAAGTTAATTGAGATTTGACAAATGGAAGGAAAGTATCGAAGAAAGGTAGTACAACAAGCAAGAGCTTATCAGCTCATTTCCTCATTATCGACCGCTATCTCTACACCTATAAAAACAGTCATTATTTCACTCCAAGAAGCTCATTGCACTGTTTTGAACGCTCCTCAACGCTAAGCTGTAATATATTTCCCTTTCAAATTATGCAACTATGCATGTAAGTCCCCGTTGTCTCGTGCTCCATATCGTGCATAGCTGTAGGTATGGATATACGCTCAGGCATGAGCATATAGCTTCCTCTGATTTAACAATACCAATGGTTGCATATCGACAGGACAGCTCCTAAAATGCATTGTTGAAACAACCGTACATGTGTGTGTACATCGAATACCTGGCGTTCCTATACCTCTTGCTTATGGAGCTATTAGCCCCTCGCACACGTACAATGATATCAGAACCCATAAAGTTGGTATTCTTACACATATCGTTATCTCTCGGCTAGCCTTTGTGCAACTTGAACCGACAACAAACTAGCCTTTTACAGTTGATAAGTTCATTGAGAGACGTTATTTCATTCTTATCTTATTCTTTACGACGTCGTTAGTTATCTTGACTTGGAAATTTTAATTACTCGAATATTTTAAGCATTTTTCTTCCTAGGAAAAGTACATTAGCTATAATAGGATATATTATCATTGTTTTCTCAACCTTACTTAGCATATTTATTACTTATAAAGTGTATTTACATACACAGCTTTGTGTTTAAATACATAATAGCATATAAATCGACAATGTATTCATAAAATGATGCTCAACGGGGAACACAATTACATAAAGTATCTAAAAATGTCTGCAAAATCCAAGAAATCCTGGATTTGTTGATGCCGAGTGTACATGCTTGTTTGTACAATTCTTCATATAAGCTTGGTATAATAAAAAAATGATTTTTTTACACTATATGCACATATGTTCCTTCAATGCAACTTTGATATAATCCTTCCAGGCTCCGTCTCAGCCTTCCTGCATCCCGCTCTATAACAGCAAAAGGTTGAGTTTTATCAACCTTTTGAGGCTCAGAGCTCGGAACGACGAGGCTCTTCCAATATTTCGTGTCTGTCCAAAACCTCAACTCATAAACTTGTAGTAGTTGGTTTCCAAGCAGTGTTTGAGACGACAAGTTTTGTATTTTCATGCGAATTAGTCTTCACTGTGTTATTGATGGTTTCCTGGAACTGTATTCGTTACTTAAATTATTAAACAATATAAAGCTTAAAATATTGCACACAAGCCTTGCTTAAAGAACACCCGTCCGAAAAATTATCTGAAATAGGAAATATAATCTACCTGTATTGTACTGTATGAGGTCTCCATTACCAGTTTATTGACACAATATATCTACATGTATGTATATATAACAAATAGAAATGAATATAAGTATGTATTATCTTGGTTCTCAATAAGGAATACGCCATTTTCAAAACAAAACGTATCACTTGCACGCTGCGGGCTAACAGATTTGCCAAAACAAAGGCGCTCTTCATAATACTGTTTAATGCTGAGCTAGTGAATACATTTAATTGCATACGGCATACAGTGTGTAAGCTGGCTACGGGAGGAAATCCAATCTTTGCTTCCCGTGTGAGTGGAAATGCTAATGGATTAATCTGGATTTTCTAAGGAAATTCAATAGTTTTAGCGAATCCGGCACGTAATGGAGCTTCGTTGCTGTCAATACGTTGCCACACTGGTGTAATTTTACATTCGCTGAATATAATGCACGGACATTACAGATACGGTACACGTACTTTGGATAAATACTACGTATATACTTGCTACATTTGGAAGCTGTAAACTAGGAGGCGAACTGCAACAGAACACATGGTCTTCTGGGTTGAGGTAGTAACTGAATTCAGGAACATACATGAGTGAAAACGTGAAGTGGAAATAGCAGCGGCAGGTATAATAATTTGAATTATTTCTCATCACACGTCGCGGCATGAAAGAGCATGAGTTAGGGGATTACGAAAGTTGATGTTGTAACGTTAATACATGGCGACTAATGGGAATAGCACGGGTTGCACGCTCTAGCTCTTTTCATATGACCACAAGAAAGATTGAGATTACTTAAAAGGACTGCGATGAGATGACAGAGCAAATTTATGGTGATCTAATTTTACGCGAGACTATTCGGATCGGAGGCTAATGGGCATTTTGTGTAACCTTTTTGAGTAAACCTTTCGGTGAAATACGGTGCCCGAGAGTCCCTCTATATTTTCTATAATTCTCTATATGGTCTTCCTCTCTCTCTCCCGCTCGCGATTTCTAGTCTTCCATGCTACCAAGCTTGGCCATATAAAAGCAATCAGTAATGAGAATATCCCGTCAACATGTTTGTTGCACTGCCTGGAGACTTCCTAAGGGAAATACGCTGGTCGACACGACCTTTACCTATGATACCTTATGCGAAGCATTTCAAAGTTTGTGCATGTATATTTACCTTGTTTATAACACACTGCCCTAGATATAATTACGTGCATACAAATACTTTCGAGATTGAAGGCACAGTAGCGTATAGTGGAAATTACAAAACTTGAAATTTGCTATCCCACAAGTAATAAGTAAACCTAGGTACTATACGAAACGTTTAAGATTGCTCCAGCAGTGCCAGCAGAGCAAAACTTTAGGTCTTGAGGATCACTGAGTTCCCGGTCCAGCTTACGGCTATGACTTTCAGTACAAACGGCATCATCTCAAGTAGCTCTTCTACCAACTTATGCGGCATTCAAGTATTACGTAGAGCAGAAAAGTCTCTCTCACCTCCCGTTACGAACTATTATTAGCTTGCGTAATGGCTTATGAATACCTGAAAAACAAATTACCACCCACCACATGTAGAGTTACATAATACTTGAATGCCGCCAATATAACTCTCCAGAGCAGTAAAAAGCTGGAAATTGTGAACAAATTACATCCGCTTTGAAAATTGCTCTCTTACTCCCTCTCCACTAAAATTGTTACAAGTGAATTTAGTATTTTATCTAACAAAAGTCTGGTTATTTATCTAACTATTTGAAGATCTCATCGCTAGTATAATTTTTTGAATTTGGAGTTCCAAATGGACGCAAAACTGTACTACCAGATAAGATGAAGTATAGTGAGTGCGCCATTCTCTTCGTTGCTCCCTTTTTTAGTTCTTTTAGAAGATACGTATGTGTAGTGCAAAATTTGAAATACTCTAGAATGGAAAACGTATTTAGGATTGTTTTGATCTTTGAAGCTATTTGTATAGAGGTTGAAAGTGGTACCTAGACATTGTTTCTTATATGAATACGTGGTATTTTCAGTAACACCGAGCGTCCCTAAGCTGTTTGAGCCCCTTTATAGCTGTATCACTTCTGGAAGCAACATAATATTGTCTCTCATATCGAGGTGTCTCTTACAAGGAACTGTGTATGTGTATCTATCTGAGTTCTTGATATATAAGGAACAAGTTGAGGAATAGAGAAGCAACAGCTAGGTCGGAGCTATCGATCCAGCTTGGTACAAGCTGTAGAAAGGTCAGTCGTAGAGAGGTAAGGATTTTGGAAAGATTTGGATTTTCCTTGAAAGTCTGGGAAATATTCGAGGAGACTTAACTTGGTGATCTTGAGATTCGGTGGCTGCAGGATTACCAAAAAGGGATCTTGTAGTATCCGGGGTGAGCATCTGAGTTTATGTTGAACATCTATATTCCTCTACACATTATACATACGTATCTAACCATTCTATACGTATACAGACGCCCACTCTGGTGGTAGTGTGTGTAAAGGCAACTCTTTGACTTTTTATACACTTTGAGGCAGGCCGCTCTTTGTTTATAGAAAAGAAAAATAGCATCTTCGGATCATATAACAAGGACGTCGTCTGTGGTTCAAGTAGAGTCAATCCAACTAATCTTTTTAACTTTTATGTGTACTGCATATTCGAAACTATTTCGTTAGAGCAGTCCCAAAATCATTAATATTTTTTATTATCTGGACCAAGCAATCTTCTGTGGTTATAAGTTGAATATCCCACGTCGCCCCTAACACTTCAGTGCTCATGAAGTATCATCTGCAACGGGTGGTTGCATATTGAATAAAAAGCAGAGAGTTGTGTAATTATTTGATTAATATTAGGTATGTAGATATTAGATATACATAGATATTACACTCAAATATTGCAACCTGTTATTGCTACTTTTGTAACCCCTGTCAAGACTTGAAATCCTTTGACCACCGCTACGACTGTCGATTAAATGTTCTCTCATCGTTGTGCAGGAATCCCATGAGGGTTACGATGCGGATAGTTCTTTTTAGAATGGGGAGAAAATCCTTCTTAAATTTTAACTAATCGCTGCTATCAGAGTATTAAACTAGGGCATTGAGGATAAACTTGCAATATCAAGAGGGAAATAATACAGGGACACATTAAGTTCTGACTTTACGTCGTCGCAATGTGATTTTCAAAATCTACTTGGACGCTTTTACTTATACATTGTCGGAGTTGCTTCCTCATACTAACTTACATACAGAATTTCAATCCTTACAAACTTATTCAGGGGGTTTGGATTCAACTTCCGCAGACACATACAAGCTTACTCATGTGCACCATCAGCTCTGCATGGCTACAGCAATAAATTCCCTAGAATTAATTACACTTCTGACTTTAATCGTGGGTGAAAATAGACCCTCATCAATCAGGAACTTTACACATTGTTACTTAGTTTTAATTATCCTTTTATCTTCCCCGATAGATAAGTTAGTTTTACAGAAAAGGGTTCTTATATGAATAACATTTACTTATAGTGTATCTTCGGCTGCACGTTGTTTACATATATATTTCATCATATGTCACGCATAAAATGTGGTTAGCACAGGATGCCATTTTACTTTAGGATTCAATTTTTTTAATAATCCAAATTGAAGAAAATGGATTATAGTGGATTCGAAAATTAATTTTGCCACGGAGGGATAATAAATAATAACAATGTAAACAAATATATTTTTGGCACACTGAGATTACTTTTAATAAATTAAATCATAAACTAAAGATCACTTTAATGGGAATCTTATGCAGACTATAGAATTTCATGAAGCAGAGGAAACGGAATTGTAAATAACAAAATTTGATGTTACAAAAATGAAATATTTTAGTAATTAAACTTTAGTAGCTCCTGTTGACGTTGATACACCTCGTAAAGTAAGGTTTGGTGTTATATACAACAAGGGCTAGAAAAATAAGATTCGTTTACAGAATCCGGTTACACAGAGCCTGACCTCATTACGTTCTATGCCTCATGACGCCATGGTGTGCTCGGCTGATAGGGAAGAACATTTAAAATCTGCATACATACGTGGCGCTTAGCCCCTGACAGGCACAAATGATCTGCCACGAACTTAAGTTAGGGGTACTGTTACTTCCCTATAGCTGGAGTAATAAATTCGCAGAAATTGTATTGAAAAAATTTCAGTTCAAATAATATTTACAATAACAATGTATATGTGTGAGTGACATGATGTGAATGGAGTTTGTACAGCAACAACAAGCTTAGGTACATATGTATATGTAGCTTATATTTTGTATTCACATATATTCTCTAGAATTTTTTTCACATTTAAATCCATTTTAAATCGATTGCTACTATGCTTTAGTTAAATTCCTACACTATATATGTATTAGGTGTACCTATATGTGCTCAATCGCTCTCAAATATGATGCACACATTGTTTAAGAGAAAAATTGAAAGCCAAAGTGTTTGAAGTCTGTAAGTGAGTGCCTGAAGTCAGCATTGTAATTGGGTAGAACATAGAGTCCAAACTGATATCGTTTTAAAATTTATGTACTTTTTACATCTATAACAACACGCTCGCCCGCTCTCCTCTCAACTTCGGTAACATTGGTAACTCCTTGTATTTTCTGTTCGCTCAACTCCTGCGGGACATGTGTATACATACATTAAATATGCTCGCGTAACTCTGTGTAAATATATTGAGGAGTTGTAAGCTTTAAGTGGCTTCTCTTGGACAGATCCAGCGTGTACCACTCCACTACTGAACAAATTATAAGTTGGGTATGACGGGAAGAAATGAAAATAAATAAGTACCTATACATGTTAATACACAGCTTAAGGGGACCTGGCGCTCAGAAATATAATGTACATGGATGTTTTTGAGTATTATAAATGGCTGCAAAGGCGAATATTCCATGTTGCTGAAAGACAGGATTTGATTTTGATCACTTGATCTCTTTCTTGCAGGGGTGCCTGCACATAAATTACCATTGTTTGTTCCTCTCTTGCAACCAATATCCGAGCTTTGATCTCAGATTTAATTGTACTTATCAAAGTATGTTATTACCTCAATTCATAATATCATATAGATATGCATATATTAGGTATGCACGTTATTATACACGTGTGCACAAAACTTACGAGAGATAGTTATAAAACAGTGCTTCCAGTAAGTCTGAATACGTACTTTGGTTTATAATGCGGGATCTGTGGAAAGACTGTACCAAATATGTTCTTATTATTATGCTACTTGTTAAACTTGTATTATTATGCAGATGCCTGAAGATCAAATCAAGGGCTAGAACAAGAAATAGTAGCTTGTTGTATACATTAAATCATTCAGTATTTGCGGATGCACTTTAAGGAATGTAAAAATTATTCATCGGCAGTTGCAGCCACTGCCCTATTATTATCATAATGTATGGACACAATAAGCGGCATGGCGAAAATGTACTGTTGAGTTTGACCAGTTGCTTTTGTCTTCAACAATACAAATGTATTACGTAATTCTCGTATGTATAAATACATTCATAACAAACTGAAGTCTATAGGCAAATGCACAAAAAATCTTTTCACGTTCACGATTTCAAATTGACGTTTGACTTTGACTATCATTGTTTATTTCCGTTCTAGTGATTCCTGATCTCTTTTCACTTTTTTCCCTATACGTTCTCTTGACAGATTTACGGGACAAAAATTATAATTTTGTTTGCATTACACGGCTACGCAGCCGCGGATTGATATAATGCCATCATTGTTTGGAAGAAAGTATGAATCATTATCTGTTCCTTAATTACATGATCAAAAGCAAACTTATTAGTTGACAGTTGAAGTTTGTTTTAATGATTTAGAGCTCACCGCGTCACCCTGTTTCATTCTTGACGTGTTCATTTGCCTCAGCTTGCATTGTATTTCAATTATCCTTCAATTGGAATAGTTTCCGTTCTATTGTTGTTTAAATATTATGAACGTACATTCTTCTATTGTTCCAGTGAATACAAACGGTGTTCCAGCTAGGCATCTTTCTTTCACAAAGTGCGATGATCAAAAATATTTTGGCAGAATTTTTCGGGTATTCATCTTTGCAAAGCAAATTATTGAAATGACAGAATTTTCATTTCCAGGCAACTTTATATTCAAGCGAGGTAAAGTATTTTGCAAATATTGATGCTAGCAAGGTCTGAAATGCCTACTTGACACCATTTTCCTTGGAAAGACGCTCTTAGAAACGGAATGTGAAGTATACGGGGCGGTTGAAATAAAAATGATTAAAATTCTTGAAAGCTGAAAAGAATCTGGAAAGCAGAGAAAAGGTGTACGCAAGCTTCACAACGATAAGCTCCGCTTTTATATTTGAAGTATCTCGGTGCTGGAATGATTTAAGGGATACCTATATCCGTACCTACGACATGCCGTAAAGCAGCGTCGGGGCTCAACTCATCATGAATAAGTTTATTGAATGGATGATGCATTGTAAAATATCGTATGATTAAGATCCTTTGAGAACACTTAGAAGGGGACCCATCCTCACGCCATAGAAAAGTGTCAAGTGATGAAGATGAAGTAATGTCTGATCTTGTTCTCGTCTCCATTTCCGTCCTTCAGGAACATGCACCAGGATGGGATTGATGATCCGAGACGGATCGTATTTGCATTGAATTCCAGAAAGATTATTACATGGTAGTGACGGGAATGCTCGTGTGTCATGCCTCGCGTCCTGCTCTCAAATGAAAGAGATTTTTAGCGGCGTGGAGCAAGGAATATAGTGTATACATTTTTCCACACGCACAAATTCAATGCTTACTACTACAACATGTAATATCTTCTACAGAAGACAAGTTTTAATAATATACCCCATTCAGATCTCTAAGACCATTACAAAATGATCTGATGACAGCTCATGGCACTACAGACATTCTCTGCTTTGGCATTTGTAAGCTTCTCCCAAGTTAAAAATTTCAGGTTCTGTGTCGACAAAATTCCAAAACCAAGTTCTTATGGGTGCACTAACAATAGAATAATGCGATTCTCAGCTGAAAAATATTATATGGGTGTCTTGCAGGTGAGGATGGGAGAGTTGAAAGGTGTAAAGAGGATTATCAGACCATGGCAAAATCAGAAATGTTCACTCTTATGTCAAATCTAAATAGAAGCAAGTAATGTGTAAACATCCTCAGCATGTGAGTAGACATAAAAGCATATTGTAAAGGCATGTCAGGCTTACAAGCCACCACCCGTGTAAAGCCGATTTGGTTCAAGTCATTCGATTGTAAAGATCCGAGAATACCACAAACATTACATGATATTAAAAATGCGATGAATATACGACGACCTTTAAAAAATCTTACCTGAGCTCAGCTTATGACTACACTCCTTTGGTCTTAACTTCAAGGCTTGTAGGAGCTCTTACCATGTTGCAACAAATCGTGGTTTAATTAAAGCTTAAATTTATTTATTTAGTGTTTAAATATGTTTAAGATTAGATGTAAAACTGGCGGGTTACTTAATAACCCACCATTTTATTATTTCCAAAATTTAAAAAATAAGACTTAAATAAAATAGAATATTATATTGGAAGTGCTAAAATAAGTATTTGAAACACCTAACAAAATGCGGAAAGATAGCATAGCAAAGTTGAAATTAAACTTCAACGTACATATACGTACATAGATGTACGTTGAAGAAGTTCAGAACTGGGAAAACAAATATATGTTTTCCCAGTTAAACCTTCGTGAGCGGTATTCCGAAGTAGCGTGGTCTAAATGTATTAAGCATTTTAAGGAGACATTTTAGACTGCCGCATATGTATTTAAAAACCAATAATACTTTCACATTATAGATTTTTTTACGTAATATAAAATACATAAAAGCAAAGTTTTCTTTTCATCACAATCTCGATTTCGTCATTATAAAAGTTAAAGCTTGTCTATACTTATGGTATAGACACAAGTTCCAGTAAGAACACATCATGTGGTGAGGACGAGCTGATCGTGACTGATAATTGAATTTGTTGATGGGCTTGCACGCACACATAACAACGTTGAAACGACTAAAAACTTTTTGATTGAATCAAGAAAATTAAGTTTGGCACCTGAAAGGAGGAGTGGTTATGGAAATGTTTGTACTTTTACTAGGTACAGACACCTTTTAAATCCAATTTAGACGGCAAGGAGGCATTTATCCCGAAATATTGAAAATTTCACGTTAAGACAGAAAATGTGCTCTGGAATATACACATACATATTACTTACCTATTACATCCAAAAATACCCTGTAGACTATACACGAAAGCGCCAACTTTGTAATTTAATTCCTGGGGGCCTGTCGGTTTATTTTCATAAGTAAATATGTTCGCTCAGATAAATGACACCTGTAAATTATTGTTATTTTTGAATGTAGCATTTTCAAGTAATTTTCAATTCTCTCTATTAGATTATTTAACAGCGTCAAGCTCGCGCAAGTTCTGAATTTGTGTAAAATATTTATTTTTGGAATGCTAAACACAGCTTAGAATTTAGGTGCTACAAATTTTAACTCGCACATCGACGAAAAAGTTTAACGTATTGATGCTCTAAAGTAAATGGAAGCATGCGGAGAAAATTTATACCTTCAATCTACCTCTTCGTAGTGTTATAATACTGATTTGTTAGTATATATAATGATTTCATCGGCTACGTGACTGGAATGCTGACTTGCTTTGCGGGCACCTTCTTTTAATCCTTATAATCACCACAATAGTAATTTAGATTAGAATTCATTCAATTTTGTTTCCCAACACGATAATTTAAGAAGGAAATAACAGTAATTTATAGTGCCAACACACGGGGCTCGATATCCTATGCTGTACCCAAACCTTTTGTAAATTGATAAATGCTTCGGCAGTTTTATCAACGCGTCTGGATGAAAACAAAAAGAACAAAATTGTAGCTCTGCACACAATTCCGTGTTTGAATCTGATTAGGCTTATCTTTACCGCATAAGTTGCAAAGGCCCATGTGATGAAAATCATGCCGTAAAGCACTTTCCTTGGTCTTTTCTACATATACAAAAGCCACTTATTGGTTTCCTAAAGAAATTTCTGTCGAAATTCGTTTTGCTTAGATATAGGAAAGATGGATTACACACCTATTAGTAGCCTTGAATGCTACAAATACTATTTGGATCAGGAAGTTATTTGGACTGCGGCAGTAACATGTATAAAAACGGTGGCAAAAAATAGCGATTGATAAAAGAAAGAAGTTCAAAGTGATTGATTTCGTGAGCACATTGCAATTTCTTCCCTTCGGTTCACAGATTTCGGTTGTGAAGACGACCAACGACACGATTGTAACTTTGTTCAAGCGTTTGTGCCTCATTAAACGGGGAATAATGGCGTTATTGCTTGGGTGTAGGATACACTAACGTTGTTTGTTATTTACCTTGGAAGATCCATAAAGCTCTTCTTGGATGAAGTTTCCACAGAAGTGCCCTATCTGGCCCCATTGAGCACCACATAAATCTTTATGGTCAATTATTTTGGTTTCTACAAGGGATCTTAAACGTTCGTTTCAAAAGCCGGTGCTATGACCAGCATAGAAAACATGCATATAGTATGTAGCTATGGAGAATGCATATATTGTACTAGCTTCAACAAACTAACACTGCATATTTGCATGTATGAAGGTTCCCACTTCAGTCGTAGACAACCATTGGCAATACATGTACACTCATATAAATGGGATTCAGAAATTGTAACCCTTATTACTTGAATTTTGCCCTGGAGAGTACAAGGAGATCATAATCGTAAAAACAAGCATTGCTGCAAGGAATCTTCGACCTCTCCATATTCAGTGAAATAATAGATGTAAGTGAAGTACGATTGATAAGGGATCCCTACAAGCTCATCTTCCAAGTAAATACGTTGTACCTATAGTTGTGCATGAATAAGTAGGGAAATCTTAAGGCTTATGTTTGGAGAAGCTTCTCGAAATTATATTTGAATCAGAGGGTGCGAGTCCCTTGAACTATGAGTAGTAAAACTTTGTCGAAGAATATTAACCTTGTAGATGCCTATAATGTTCACACAAACAAAAAACCATATTCTGATCACTATGGGGACTTGCATTGTCAGTATAGTTTAATCAAGGCTGCAATAAAAGCAACTGTCGCGGTCCCTTGATATCCGCAGTACTTGAATTTCCAGACCTGGACCTAATGCAATCTGTAAACGTCAACTCTCAGTTTCGCAAGATTTCCCGTTACACAACAGGAGGCGGTCAAGCATGGGATTGGGGAATGAAATGATGCTTGGATGACCAACTTTCTTGCATCCTCTTGTGCTTCCCAAGGATTTACAATTCTTGTCTTTATCACAAGAGTGCAATAATATGTAGGTTTGCAGTTAAATAGTGTTGAGGGGGGAATAAAAAAAAGTAGTTGCATTGTGGTAGTATACTATAGTAACGTTAATACTTTCGGCGTTGCTAGGATATTCTGGAGATGCACGTAATTCACGTCGAATAATCCAAGACAAAAAATTCTTATACAGTTCCTTCCTAAAGTACACCAAGTGACAATTAGTAATTACCCCAATTGTCTTTATAAATTGCAGTTGCCGAAACTTCAGTCTCGACTTGTGGGCGTGCTCCAAATGTATACCATGGAGAGTACAGTCCCATAGACAAGCAATGGACACCCTGGACTTCGTCCTCGTCTTCATCTTCACACCACCCCCAAGGAACAATTTTGCAACTTTCATGTTATCCAGAGTATGGACTTAATTGTTCCTATCCTTGTGGACGAATTAGGTGTGACAGCGATGGGACTTGGAATCCTGTGGATGGTGAGCTAATCAGTTCTTGTTCCGCTGGTGGCGGCCATGTTCTCGGCAGTGTCTCCAATGACTCCGAATCTAATGTCAACCGTAAGTTCCATACTATTGACTAAAATAAGTGTAATCCCTGTCTTAATCTTTGAGTTCCAAAACTTACAGAGCATGAAGCCAACATTGCTCCCATCTAAACATAAATCTTGCAACGGGTATAAAATACATGGGAAAGTAACGCTAATCACACATGTATGTAGTACCGCAGTTGCTTCTTTCGTGTTAAAATTCCTTTCTGGGTTTTTAGTAGCGCGCCTCCCACTGAAAATATCAATGGTATATTATTTTGATTGACTCCCATGCATTTTGTTAGTCCGATCTGCAAATCAAGTCTGAAACTTGAAGCCACACTTGTTTGATGTAGACAATTGCATAAATTGTATGTACTGCATAATTTATACGAGGCTTTTAAACTTAATATGCCAAATTTCCATCTTTTCTTTTAGTTTAATTGAATTATTTAGGTGAACGCGGGCTGCTTTTTAATCCCAAAGCGTGGCCAGACGTTTTGGGAAAGTGTTCTGCAGTGTACTTATAATTGTCTAGACCACGGCATTTTTAATAAGCTAGATTTTGCTCGCATGAAAACATCTACAGTTGTGATTCATTTGTTAGTACTCGGCTGTCTGAATGTATTAAAAATATTCACGCTTTATGGTATCTTCATTGGAACAATAATTGCCACCAAATCGAGGTATTCGAATATAAATTATCATTAAACAGCAACATTAAGCTGGAGGGAAGCAGCTTAGAAATTTGTATAATGGCTTGATTTTCCTGTTGGTTTTATTGATCCTTACCATATCTTTATCATTAAACTCAGACAACTGACTGGCTAAATCGATGAAGCCAAATTTAAGCATATGCATACATACATAGGCGCAGCTTTATAACCCAACGTTAATACATCCATACAAACAACATTATACATCATCCGAACCGGCGCGAGCCTGAACACACCATTGCAGTAGCATACATACGTAGGTATGGACATAGGTAGGCACATATATGAAAGCTTTCACTTGCAAGATTTAAGCTACACAAGATTTATGCCCGGTTCTATTTGGTTACCATCTTGAGATTCAGATTACTCTGCTATACAAGATCTTCTTGAAACAGAATCAAATTCTTTGGATAAGAAAATAAGAACCTAGGACCCAAATCTTGGGTGGTAGATAGTGTTTCTTCGCCTACACAATATCTACATGACTTCAGCATGCTTCGTATGGATTAAATGAATCCTCGTAGAGGACATAAATCACAAGTTTGTGAAGGCTTGAATGCATCCTCTTGTGTAATTTACTGACGGAACAAAAAATTTCAAAAATTATTAGCAAGTGCTTTACTTCACTTCAATTTTTAAAGTTTCATGCTGTTTTCGGGAAATGTTCATGTTATTTTACTTGGTATTAAGTAATGCTTACCATGAAGATGTGGCTTGTTGCAATTCAAATCTCCAGATCTAAATACAACCTGAGTATCCAGTGTTTAAAAATCAGCTTTACAAATAACTTCATCCTAGTTGTTCTTCAGAAATGGCAACTTGTTAGTTTATTGGTCCTAACAATTAAAAATAATTTTCGCTTTCCAGCTCATCACGGCAGACACGAGGCACCAGAGATGAACTACGTTGTACTTGGACTAGCCGTAATTTGTATTCTGGCAGTAGGAGCTCTTATCATACTGGCACTCCGCCGCCCCCGATTCTGTAAGAAGAGGGGTCATCAAGAAGAGAACCCGGTGATCATAACATCATCTTCACCTGCTCCACCGCCTTTGGATTCCTTACCCATAGCCATGAACACAGGTATATTCCTTCCGGGAGCTCGTTATGACCTCCAGGATTGCAACTTTCAAGATATTCCCATCGTGGGAACGACTGTCTTCAAATGAATCATCTACTTCTCCCTACATCAATTACCACATAGCTTCATTCCCTAATTTTTCACCTCGTTTTTACGCTCAGATACAGCCCAGACTCATCCTTATATCTTTCATACCCAAAACATCCTTAAATCTTTCATACTCAAATTCTGCACATTATGAAAATCGATTCTCTAATGCAGTTCATCATCCATCCCTCATCATTTGCATTCACTCCTATTTGAATTTGTTAGCCTTACCTCATCTGATCTCTCTCAAATTCTGCGTACAGTTAAGGTAACAATATATTTATCTCAAAATTTAACCTAACTATAACTATAAGCATTCATACCCCATGAATTAATTTGCTTGTATATGTTAAACGTACAACAGCAACCGGACCTATTTAGTTCACGTTTGTTTTGTTGATTCTCAAACATGATATGAGATTACTTAAAATCCTTTGAAGATCCATTGAGTAATACGATACCGTGCAGTGATGAAATTGCCTACCTAAATTCAAACATAATTATACAAAATGTAGTTATATGTTATCCTACTCATAAAAGTGTCCTATTCTTTTCCTCATCTTCAACAAGTTGCAAAAACTCATCAGCAATGAAATACTACTTGGCAAAAAGGGGTCGACTAAATATCAAATCAGGGCAGGCACCGTATAATTTACAGATGCGTACACGGTCAAATAACAGGTCGTTTTGTATTCTTATTTTATATATACAATGTTTGTGACGCACAAGCAGAGGTAATATAATTCCTATATACAAATGAGTATAATATACTCAGCCGATTCCCATGACAAACAGTCGAAATGTCCAACATGCCCGACATTTTTGAAAATTAAATTGCAAATTTGTACCTATCTATTGATACTCATATGTACGTAGAAGGAATCTACTTGATTTGTGGGTGTACAAATGTGCATACTAAGTATATAAGTAATTATAGAAACTTCTGGATGTACTAAATGTACCTAACCATAGTATATATATACTAGAGTACTTAATCAAATTAATTCAGTTAAAATATTGAGTATTGCGGTTATGACAAACTGCATACTGTTTATGCGGTGTGTGATTCTGAGATTGCTGATTGTATGTCTCGTGGTATTGTAAATTGGTTTATTGACATTATAATCTCAGCTGTAAATACTTTGAAGGTTTCAACCACCTCAAAAACGATTGATCGAACAATCATTAAATTTATAATCCTGAAAAGTTTTAGTATATAAGAGCGTTTGAAAAAAGCTATTCGTGCAAGTGTATATGCTGACATAAGTGTTTAAGTCAAGCAGAATTATAATGGTGCAGATTTTCTATGCATTTAAAATTGCAAATGAAATGATAAAGCTACAAGAACAGGATCTGTATCAATACAATTACTTCTATATATGTAATAGGTTATTATAGCATTAATGTAAACTATGAAAATGAATGTCTTTGTCGTGCACCTAAAAGTATATTGCAACTGCTGCATTTACGACAAAAGTAAGCAAATAGTTGGGTTCAACTTTCACCGTGTTTTCAATAACACTGTTGCTTCGGAGCTTGTACTATAAAAGCTAATAAACTACTAAAACGTTTCGTGAACATAATTGTACATGAGTTTTCTGTTTAATTGTTGTATAGTGAATAAAAAAAATCTAGCATGAATGGGCTCTGTGAGTTACTGATATGTCCATTTGAGAGTTGGTAGACAAGAAAAACATCCCAAGAAAGATAGTGCGATACTTGCTTGTATGCAGGCCTTTCTACATCATATTTCATCAAGGTCCATAAAGGAAGACGAAATGTCTTAAGTAGTAATTATTAACATGAGCAAAAAATAGAATATTAGTTGAAACTGCAATCGTGTAGAATCAACTTCATGAATACATACTACCGTCTTCCCTTGACAGCAATACAGTATACCACACAAACGTACAAATGTCTGTAATATGGACGCATAAGTAAGTGCAGACAGAAGGAAAGCTTAATATGACAAGGTTCCTAAAGGAAAACAAAGCAGAACCACTCGAAGCATATAGTACACTGTGAGAGTAATAATGTAAATCAAGTAAATAGTGGTACTTTTCATACGCTGCTATAATAGGAAATCCTTGTCTTTTATGTATCAAATAAATTTACATCTTTGAAACATAATATATAAAGTGTGGAGCATCAAAGCTTCAAATTTATTTACTACTCAAAGGGAAACACAGCCTTTTACCCATATTTGTCAATCTGAAATGTTTATGGGTGTGAAAAGAAGGATTCCAAGTATCAGCCCTAAGTAATACAAAGGAGTTCACATTTGTAAAAGCCAACGTAATCATCTTTTAAATGTGAAATAATGCTGTTCATATCATCACAAGCATCTACTGCCACTTGCCTGATAGACAAATTATTGGAGGAATGCAATAGTATAGAGTACAAACTTACTTATTATGTGAAAGCTTTGGTGATTGTTGACTCTCCATAATACATTGCTATTCTAAATCACTTTTGTATTGCCTCTTGTTGTGGATCAGCGTCCACATACCTGTTCAATGCAAGAGTTGGGATGCTCCTGCAGACATTTTTTATTCAATCTGGATTTTGTTCAATGCAATATGATTTGTGGCTTTTATTCATACACTTTAATTTTTTCAAGTCAGTTCCCGTCAGAAACTGCACTAATGATTTGCATTGTTCTTTATTACAATTAGCGCTGTCATTGAAATCATTTGTATTAACAAGAAAGTGTATGTCCACATGTCAAAAAATTTTGCACAAATATATGGCCTTGTTTAGTTTCTTTTGACTTCTGTCGGACGTCAGTCTATCTGAACTTGGCATTATTATACATATAACACGGGAGCTGGACATATACTTACAAATGCTGTGGGCATGTCTGTATACTTTTGGTTAGTATACTGCACTATAACAACTGCGAATTTGCCACGGAAGCAAAGTTGTCCAAGTGTCTACATTATTGACACATTGACAGCTCTGGTTTTACTCCAATTACAGCGTTTACGCTTTACAACCTCTTAAAACTTCTATACTACTGATTCAGAAGTTCTAAGTAAAGCCAAGATGCTAAGTTCACAGCGGGCACTCCCTATAACTTCTCATCGCTACTACATATCTTGTGTGCATTTGACTTCAAGGTATGTATGTATTTTTACCAGTTTGTATTTACAGTCACATTTTTCGTCAAAGTCACTGAACAGTAGTATTCTATACAACCTCGCTCTCTAATGACATTTCTTATTTATACCGAAACTGCAGGTATATTTGTTGTGAATACAGGCCAGAATGATCCAATTCCGACGTGTTTCGTTACATCTTAAATAATCACACTTGTCAGTACATGTACGAGCGTACAATAACAAATTATGTATGCCTGTGGGGTTTTAGAGTGCAGATACAATTTTAATAAGCTCAAACATCTGGACGAATAAGTCGAGTTTTGTGTTACAAAAACATAAGAATGGTTCCAATTTATATTAGATACTACAGGTTCAAATATTAAACGACTAACTGCATACCGTCGGTGAAGAATAAAAGTTGCTAACGTCCGTTTGAACTTAAAGGTAAACTGAAAAGTTGTTATATATGGACATCCATCTCATCATGCATTTGAGTTGAAATGGAGATTTGCAGTTTGATGAGACTGCATCTTCCCCGACAATGTGCATATATAGAGCACGTAGAAAATGCAAGTAGCACACAGACTTATTGTTATCACATAAAGTTCTACTATGTAAGGTCCTACTATGTAAATGTCTATCAGCAGAAATGTACTTAGAAATCGTTTAAATGTACAATAATCATTGATAGGCGCTCTCTCTCGCTTAGGCTATAAATTAAGTAATATGAAAAAATATATAACTTTATCATGTAGACACATGACATTTTAGTCGTAATTAGGTATGCAAATACGTGAGAAAGAGCAACTCGGCAATTTCTGTGATGAAGACAACACATTATATATACTACATTTAATATTCACATTACCACACCTGACACACCACAATTAGAGTATAACACCCGTCGGTTAATTATTATCATCATAATACGTCTACGTCCTGTGTCCATACAATGTATGTAAAATAATGTATTTATGTAGAGGTAGAATGTGGGTAATAAGCATGAACAAGTACAACTTGTAAATATGTACGTAGGTCAAACTTTTAGATTTAACTTGCTCCACCCTGCACTTGCTGCACCTTGAACTCCAAGTCTAGAACGTTACATTATTTGTATCTATTCACATGTATATATGTTTCCAATGTAATGCACGACGGTTCATCTTTGTAGTTCCAGGTCTTATATTTACTATGTCTGTATAAAGTACCGATATGTATCTCTCAATTTTGAATATCAGCCCTCTTTGATAAATATACGCTACAAAATATATTAGTTATTATTATTGTACATAACGCAGTTATTCATTATTCTTTCACTTGCTGCTTTCATAATTATCGACTACATTATGCCCTGTTGCAGCTGCTATCTTCAGAGGATCTCTATTAATTTTTTATTCCAAAGCATCTGGGCATGATGCGGAAAGTGTTGTATAACTGGAAAATAATATGAAAATTTATGCTGAATCTTTGGTTAGCTGTAACTTGTAAATAATGTTAATCTGTATTATCGATGATAAGACACAAACGTTAATGACTACGTTGATACGACATAATTATACAGCATAATAGTCTAAAAATTGCTTTCCTAGGTGCTCCCTATAATTCCAGGAATTAGGCACGAGGGTACTGCAGACAACTAACACGGCAGAAAGCTCTTATGACTTCTGTGCTTTCTTTATTAGGCATCAGTTTGAAGTTAGACATACCATAACATCTGCATCTATAAATGTACAAAGAATTAAAAATATATACTCTTAACCATGAAACAGCTATACTCAAGTGAATGAAGCAGAGCTTCGTAGGTTAAAGTGTGGGGCTGATGTGTGAAAGCAGATGCCAAAATGGAAATAAAAGTGCGTTTCATTTTCAAACTCACTTAATATTCAGAACCTAATGCTTGTGTTTCTAATTTATTTGCTTCTATATATAGCTTGTAATGCTCATCTTTCAGGGTACAGTTTTGACGGAAGCTGCTTTCACAAACATTTAGACCATGATTTGACAGGTAAAGGTTGGAAATAAAATTCCCATTTGATTTTCCGCTACTAACATCGCTTCCATATCTAATATGTAACCTACAGGGTTGCGTCTAAATTTATCTTTGCTGTATGTGAATGAAGCTATGATATCCTTGTGAAGTCGAGAATACAAAGTACTTTCCTAATGGATTCTGACTGACAGCTAACATAAATCAATATTAGGATATGAGAACTTTGTTCTTTCTTCCTATGATGTTTTTCACAGCACACTTACCTATTCTAGAGTTTCACACATATTCTAAGTTTGAAACTACTGGAATCGGAGGCACAAACCACTTTTTCATGGTCTGTAAGTATTGTATGGAAAGCGTGTACCGCACCAACCGGTAGCCTAAACCTAGATGTATATATAGTATGTAGTAGTTGCTTCTTTCTTTGATTCTCCCATAATCAAAACCAAACAACCAAGCTGTCAACCGGTACACCCTCAAATGCAAATTAGAGAATAACCGTGGAAATCGGTGCACTCTTGAGATAAAACCAGACTTCAGAAGGTAATGAAAGTATATGAACCTGACAAATGAGCGCTTGCTACTGTCAGTTGCATACTTGCACACGCAAAATATGGTTGTTAGATTATGAATGTAACATTCAAGTACAATCTACAACAATAATGTCATCTGTAATATGCAACTTATGAGCATACAACTAAGCTCCTGATTTTTAACCAAATATACTTATTGTTCGTGTACGCTTGCTTGGTTGCAATGCTGCGGTTGCTATAAAATGTACATTTACTCTGTAAATAAGTTTAATTACCCAGAAATTCTAAACAAAATGAATATTACTAAAGTTTTAATCTTATTGGGTTTTATATGTAAATTTTTACAATTTTTTTGTAATTATTTGTAATTATATTTATGTACTGTGCGCAGAGTGATATATGCACTTTCATACCATAATAGAGCAATGGAATTTCCTTTATGCACAATTAATATCGTTATTATATTTACTAGATAATGTCAAATGCTTACAGAACGTCACCTAATAGATCATGCACAAAGCTATCACACCATCATTAATCCTTTTCATAGGCGTAACGATCTGAAAAGGAGAAATCAATACGAAACAGTGGAATTGTGTATTTAGCATTATAAGGCAGGGATTTACATGACAAGTAGAAGCCCAGAGCAGGAAAAGTCAGAGCGTCGTGTATTTATTCAACGTTTGTAAATTCGCACACATGTGTTGTTAGTGGTAGATGTATCTATGCTTTCACTGGTGGTCATACAAAGTCAGCAGAATTATCCCAAAGTATGCACATAACCCAAAATGAATTCACTTTCGCAGATATAGATAAAGTGTGTTGTGCCAGTGCTAGAGACATATGGTATGTTGCCAATTACTGACTCTGCACAAATCCAACACGATATGGAATGTGCTTTCTAGTCATTGTCTACAATGGTGTATTATAATGTGTAAATTAGTAATAGAAAGATATAACTTAGCTTGAACGACGGTGCTTGTAAGTACAATGTATTTACACAGTTTATTCATGTATTGGTTATAATAATTACCTATGGTATTTCCAAACCTCTGTAAAAATCATATATTCATTCTTATATGTCCTATGTATGTACATACAGCTAAGTGAATAAAGCTTGTAAATGTTTATTCTAATTTGTGTGAACATACGTATATATGTATGCTCATTACAGTTAATATCTATAGATTCTGGTGTATAGCACGACTTTGGGTGTTAATCCCTGAACACTTTCCTGTGTTATTAAAAACATTCTCTCTATATAATTACACATACCTAGATATAGATACATATGACCATTCCTCTTGTGGCAGCGATGTACAATCGAATGTGGCTGTAATAGGTAAGTTTAATAAAGTTAAGGGTAGGTACATCCATCTCTTATTGTTGGTTATTGAATTTTGCTTGTATATTTATGAATATGAATATACAAGCAATATGAATATGAATATGTACGAGTATGTGTGTTCCACAGTATCTTGGGTGAAGTATTTCTATATAATATAATTAATAACATTGTTGTTGTAATCTCTAATAATTGGTGTATGTATAGTCTACCATATTATTGTTATATGTCTACGTATGTGTTTATAAGTACATGTAATTTAAAACAATATTTGTTTATTTATCACCAAAAAATATATAGGCTATATAACATACTTATTGCAGAAGATGCCAATACTCCCTATACATTCTATATCTGACACATCTCAAAATTAATGCGAATTGTAATTTCCCCAGAGTTGTTCATTTCTGGGATGAAACCAATATTGCAAATGGATATGCAATATAGTAAGTATTTATTACATAAATATCCCACATGTTTGTAAAAGTGGAGTAAAGTATCCTCAAGAGGGAAGATATATTGTAAGATCATCTAACACATATTATATCTTTGTAGTACTTCCTGTACGCACCCACAATAGATATATAACATTATACCATAAAAATATTATTACCGTTAAGACAACAAGGAAAGAGATAAATACATATATATATAGCTATCTATATTATGATTAATAAGTGTTTACAGGCTTGGTTGAAATATAAAAAAAAACATTTGATTTGGTTTATACATGTCTATTGTCATATATACTACTGTGACAAGGTATAATTATGTATTTTTGTGAGTCAGTGATTGATTGCTTAGTGGTGTTTAATTGAAATAAATGTGCCAATGATGTTACGTACAACATGATTTGATTACTATAATTCTTAACATTTTATCCTTAGCACAGATCTAGTGAAGTTAATTTACGTTTCAGGTCAACAATAAGATTCAACCTTATACTCCGGTGAAGTTACCGAGAAAGGGAACTTTTAAGGCCAGTCACGTCATGCCGGGCTTTATATCTTGATGCATAGGGTAAATTAGCAAGAAATTACGACTCCCAGCACATCTCCAGAGATTCTCATGGTTGAGCAACAGCATACATATATATGTATAGTAACACGAGTGTGGAATCATGCATTATTTATCTGGTACTGGGCGGCATTACCGCTGGGGAAAGACTACAACAGACACACATAAAAGACAATATGCCAGACAGTTATTGTAATAACCTTAACTATTATTACTTTCACAGCTTCGGACAACGTGTTATTATGGTACAGTTTCATGCGCAATACCCAGCGTCTCGTTGACATCATTCACGGCTGGTTTTCTGCATAAACTTAAAACTTTACTGTGGATACGGGATTAAGTCGTATTATTCCCGAGTAATAGAAACAAGGCGGCACACAAAAGGGAAAGATTGGCTGTTGAATCATGCTGACAGGGCCTTCATTCACAAGAATGCATTCACAACGGCAAAACATATGAAGTTTGGAGGTGCATTCATAGTACGGGCACAACACATAAATATATTGTAACCAGGAACACCAAAAAAATCCCGACTAATTCATAGACTGGCATTGCAGATACCTGCATTCACAATAGGAGAGATAATTTCACGAGAAAAATGTGGGAAAAGAAATGTAAAAATGTATGAAGAGGAAAATTTACTACTAAAGGCTCTCATCCTCACCTTGGAACATAAAGTATATCTGTAATATCCTGGATGCAGTCCACAGACGCCGTTCTCTGTAGGTAAATACACAAACAAAATCCTATTTCTTGTACTCCTCCTTCCCCCCGCGCATCTCAATATAGTCGAAGAATTTCCTTTGGAATTCCCTACGAAGACGCATTTACTTAAGTGTATTTACACACAAAAAGATGCGTTTACACAAGATAATAATGGAATCGTCGGACGCTGTGAAAAATGCTCCTAGAAATTTACGATGACAGCTGTAATGATTACGGGAGACGCGCTTATTACCCAAATAATTATGGCTTGATTTCATTTTTCCTTGTAAATTGACTGTGTTATTGTGGGCTTTGTGGCTCACCTCGCACTTAAACATGACGAGGGACATCCTCAATTTTTAACAAGTCCGCGTCATTCAGCACAACCAAACGAATCATTGTGACACAGTGAATACGCCACTTGTCTTCCTTCATGAGCACACAAATCACGACGAGGGAAGCCAGTGCTGACAACAATAACGCCTTTTGTTGGTATTTTCATTATCTACTAACACTCACTTCCAAGTCCCTATATACATATATTTGACCGTAAGTACCTTTAGCAAACAATAAGGAATGCTCGAAGACACCATTGGATTCCCGTCCTATCCACTGAATCTATGTAAAAACAAAACATTATCTACTTTAAATTACATCAATATGCATCGTTTAAGTAAATTTAATTTAAATACTCAATTTAATCCCAATGTTGACAACTGATGCTGTTCGAGTTATTACTTTAGTATTTGTGTCTATTGTTGACTTTTCAGCTTTAAATTATCAGAAATAATTAATTATTTTAATCGACTTAAAATTACAATTGTTTAAAGCATCAAAGATCTTAATTAATTGAAGAAGGAAAATGAGCGATCGATGCGATGAAAATTTCATCGCATCAATCGCTCATTTTCCATCTTCAATTAATTAAATTATACGTGAGCGTAAAGAAGAGTTTCCTCAAATCAAAGATCTTGCACATCAAACCGTTATTGTGCCCTACAAACCACATTGTCATAGAGAGCAGATAGTGTAAACATTATTTATATATGTGTATTTGCTTACCTCAATGAACCAACAAACAAACCATTGGGCACTTCTGTTAAATTATGAATCCACCTTTTGTAAGCTGAGTCCAAGAAAGACAAATAAGTAGGCAATCCAATTGTAGGACTTCACATTGTAATAATTGTAATAGGTTAACAAATCAAGAATTTATTTACCACCTATAGTCCATTTAAATACTAAAACTTATCTAAGTGTAGTATAGGTATATCAAAGAGCATTCTAAAGACATTATGTCCTTTAATTTGAAGTTTGTAAAGGATCACACGATGCAACCTCAGATATTGCTTTACCATAAAGAATATTAACGGAACATTGCATATATATATATTCACAATGGTTAATAGCACGGGCTGAAATTATAGAATTACAGTGCTTACTACTGTATAGAGATCATGTGGGATGGACAAAAGTCTGAGTGAGAGCAAGAAGTTGGTGTCGGGTGTTGAAAACTACCAGAATGGAATGTTCTCGGTTGGACGTCCATTATTTTATTCCTGATTTTCTACTCCTGTTTCATTCAAAGCTCCTTCATTTTACTTATTACATAGGCTCTTTCTCTGCAGTAACATTCGGATATATGGTATCACCATATGCAAGAGCAGCCCATTCTCATCTTGTCTGCCATCACACTTAATCATACTTAAGAGTAGGCTAGGCATTGAACAATCTTTTCCGCGCTATATGCAGCAGCAATATACTCCTAATTGAATCCACATTCTTCCCACTTGACCATTGTTTCAGTGTGAAAGATGTTATCAAGCATAAGTCCCCCTCATCTTCAGTCATGTCGATATAGGAAATTAATTTCTGACACTTGCACTCACTTGACCCACAGTATTTGTTTTACAATGTCCATTCTCAACCTCTTCCCTCCCACTCCACACTTGTCACAATCCATGTATTGCACTACACCCTTGTTTTCAATTCAATAACCAACCTTATGGCCATTTAAACCCAAGACTTTTGCTTATCACATGAATCATTGAAAATGCTACTGCTTGTTATTGCCCTTCAAGCAGTCTGTGGACATTACAATATTACTTGTAACACATTTGGATCGTTGTACATTATTAGTTGTAGGAATAATAAAGTTATTTTATAATAGTTCTATATGTAGAAATACTAAATAAAAGTTTAAGCCTAATATGGTCAATACAAACACGTTTTATATCTTGGATATTGAATTGAAACCCCGAGAAATTCCTACAATATTGGATTAATCTGCATATGATAAACTATAACATTATTCCACTAAATTCATTTATTCTAAATCCAGATTATTCCGACTTCATGTAATGCACAGACGTACCGGGGGGAGAAAAATAGGTAATAAATTAAACTACAAAGGCGAAAATATTCCTTAGTAATGCATTCTTTTTTCGTTCCGGTTCAATTTGGGTCATGTTTAGACCAGCTGAAATTACATAGGTAAGTATGTATAGTCTTGAAAAATGTTTTAAAGAGTCATCCAGAGAGAGAGGGGTACATAGACTTTATGGCTCTTGGTCCGTAGGTGTCTGGCTACAGTATTAATTCCGAACAAATTGTTCTCTCACCGTTGTTTCTTCCTACTTCTTGAAGCAATTTAGTCAATAAAACATGCAGTGACTTACTGGCTCTTCTGCAACGTTATGACAATGCGCAGACAGGCATAAGGCTCTTGTTTTATATTCATAGAGAAGAAGCAATAAGTATCTAATTTTTTCATCCCTCGCAACAGCAACAACAACATATCTTTCGGCCCGTCATTAATTCTAATATCCACGGACTTTCTCCCTAAACCTTTCACACATTGCAAAGATATATACTGAGTATTAGTCACAATATAAAAGGATGAGGACATGGGAGCGGAGAGAGGAATACAATGTTTACAAGATTTGGAGGAATTGGCAATGGATGTTGGTAGAACGTGTGTGGCGAAGACAAATAGAAACATCGAGCTTACAACCACAGTACGTTAAAGATGCTCTCTACAATTATTATAGATACATGGAATATACATACAGCAACTAGGATATACAACATATTAGATGTACATACAATTGTTTCTCATACTGGCGTAATGATAATAAATGTGAGTGCCCTTTGGTGCCTACGAAGGTAGGTATCTTGCAAATGTGATACCAGAATCAATATAATAAAGGTATAGTCACCCAGCTCGGAGTCTCAATAAAGAAGTCTGAATGGTGGTTGCGTGAACCTTCTCCAAAGACACGGTGTTTGTGAAGGCGCCGCAATATTTATTTGATGAAGTTCATTTTAAATTTCCATGTTAGGAACCACACTTACCACCAGCTCTAAGTAGAAACTACAACCTTCGTCACATGCATTCGAGGAAAGCTACATATGTGTGTAGCGGGATAACCAGCACGAGGCCCTTATGTACACTGCTGCATGGGAAAAGAACAAGTATTATGTCAGCAAATAAAAGCAGGCATGTGGTCTAAGGAGATATAAATATAGTTATATGTACATATTTAAAACAAGCATTTACAATTACTTTTTAAGTATTTACAACCTTTGTTTGGTATGTATGTATTCAGACCATAAACATGTACAAAAGACAATCTGAGCTAAATACAAGTGAAGTTGGACTTCTATGTGAACACACAAGTCCTGCAACACATACAAATTTCTTTTCCAATGTGCTTTTACAAGAAGGGGCTAATATTACATACTATGCGGGCTTCTCTGGAAATAAATAACGTTAAAATAAAACCTTAATCTACCTTATGTCATCCTTGTTTAGTATGCTTCTTCGTGCAAAATTTTTGCTGAAGATACTCGATCCAATATACCTATACATACTTATAGTATTACTAATATTATAACATTTGCAATATTTTTAATGGGAAAAACAGTTGTTCTTGCAGTTCAACCTTACTAAATCAGAATTTTCAGAGCTTTCGTCCAAGTTCCCTAGATGATCCACATGCCTTGAGATCCGCTGCAATTCAGTATTTAGTACTGAAACCAATAGAAGTAGGGGTACGTTGAGATAATATTTCCATTTCTATCTCGTATTCCGTACACTTTTCCTGTAGTAGACAAAACACTTGCAAGTCTAATTCTGCATGGCACGTCGTTCTATTGTTTTTGTTTTTAGAAGGAATGTTATTCTTAGTTCTATTCGGCACCAGGCGACAGAAGTAAAACCAAATCCGCATGCTCTGTCATCATAAAGTCGACCTTCTACTTTGCATTTGAACAAGATGTGCTCTGAAGTCTGAAGATAACACATCAAAGACTTCGATGTTATGACTAAATTGCTATATAACTTTTAAAACTAATGAATTTACAGAGTTTGTCTGAGACAGGTTACCAAGGTTTATACACACAAATTATTTGCACGTCGCACTACAAACACCTAATTGGATCCAGTTAATTTAACAGCTTTGAACTTCTTTTCACCTTAACAAATACAAATGTCTATTATATCCCTAATACCATTGTTCATGCATGTCACAAAGCTATTATTACATAGGAAAGCAAAGAACGCGCGGGGAGAAGTAAATATTAAGATTGTGGACCAAAAATTTGGAATTGTAACCAAAATATATAGAAAGTTTTGTAGAGTAAAAGCACGATCACAAGTACAATAACACCTGAAACCTTCTTCAGAGCAGTCCAAGATCTATGCAACTACTTAGACGAAGCTGTCGCATTCATCTAACACACTTTGTAGTTATTTCTACGTCCCATTTTGTATTACAGTTAAAATTCTTGGAATCCATTTCTAAAGTTGATACTTCAAAGACGGCCTCCCCAAGTGTTGCTTTATGTCATTGTCAAGAGATGTATAGTAAGAAGGAGAAAGATTGAGTGTTTTTCCTGGTAAGCACTTCGTTACAAATGTATAGATGTATGAGAAAACAAATGCACAAGCCGCCAACTTGAAGTTTGTTGTAGAATTTGTATTTTCATCCTTATTCTCACACATGAGGTGTTGGCTTCACACTTAGCTTATGTGAGCGTAAAAGAATAAGATACGGAAGCCAAATGCTACCAAGGGTAAAATGATACTTTTATTGGTAAAGTTGAAACGTGAAGCTTTACTGGCAACATAAAAGTAACGCTAGAAGGAAACATTACATAAGTAATGTTATAAGAAAAACTACCGTGTTATTATTATGTGTACAAGTAAAATGTTCCAAGAGGAAATATCCCTTACCGATCTATAAGGAAATCATGTACAAGTGAGTATTGCTGTACAAGAAATAACATACAAACATCTCTAAAAATATTGGACGAGGAAACCCAGCTATTAGGCTAAAGTAAGTAGAAGAAGAACGCTGGCTGCATATTTGTATTATGTGCGGAAGAAAAAAGCACCTTGGCGTTGACACCGACGTGAAACTCCAAAATATTTAAAGTGAAAATTCCTAGACCTGGTATTATGTTTCGACCATGGCTACGTGAGAAGTATCAAAATAGGGGTTTGAATGGGAAGCTGAGAATTTCGTACATATAATTTTAAAGCCTAGATACTTTATTCACTGGACATATGCATACTTCCTACATCTATACAATATACTTACCTACTTCTTGTTGTGAGTATAACAGTAAAACAGAAAATGCTTTGTACACAAGAAAAGTGGCGCATATATACAGTAATGTAATGCAGTCGTGAAAGGATGTCTACGGGAAATTCAAGTTGAATACATGCCTGGTACGCGAAAAGAAAGTTTTTTGTTTGACGTTTGCTTAAACTCTATTTGAGAGAAAGAAGAATAAGCACGAGTGGAGCAGAGCTTGAATTGAAACCCAGAGCGGTAAGGAAATAGCTGGCAATGCAGGGAGACACATAGGGAGAGAGAAAGGAAGAGTCAGTGAGTGAGAGAGAAAAGGTGGTTAGAATCAACTGAGTTGAATGACTAAAATAATGGGATCGATCAATCTGGAGTGATGCGTGCCAAATCCGAAACTAAAATTCCTCAAGTTCCATCCTACGACGTATACCTCCAGCATCTGTCCCCATGTATGTGCGTAAAAGTTGACAACTCCGGGGGACAGAAAACTGAATGAACAAAAGCATACAGATTTTTTCTTTCTAGAGAGACACAAGGAACACTATGATATGATGAAGCCTGGTAACGACAGGGAGTCTTTGCAACATTCACTGGAATGTCGTCAAGATTTTTTGGACCTTGTCGTCCCTGTGTGTATGATACGGGAAGTGTATAAGTCCTTCCTTGCATAACTGGACCAATCTGAAGTAATAAATCTACCTCACCTTGCCAGCTCAGACATGGAACGGCATTCCCAAATTTTACGGCTGGATCTGATACATACTTTCAACAACTGCTTATTGCCTCGACCTGAACGATACATTGAACATGAAATGTCTGGAGAGTTCCAATACTGGTTACACGGTAAGTCACCTACAGGCCCTAAGGCAGGCTTCGTCCACTTCAATTTTAAGTGTTGTCTCTTACAAGAGAGCATCTCCACGCTTCACAATTGATGCACATCCATGTGTACTTATAGATAAACGTCACCTTTATAATACAAATACGCACGTAACTGTTTCCCAATGCGACAATAATCTTCATTAGGTTTTGTAAATGTTAGCATTATAATCACCGATATTTTTCCAAATATTTCCTGGATATATGCTCCCTGGAATCCATGCATTTTAGCTGCAAATAACATATCGTAGTTTAAGAAGCAAAAATGACCATGTTGTTGCTCATTTAAATGTAAATGTGACTGTGCGATGGAGTGTATTAAGAAAATGCAAAGAATTAGAATAGGCAAACTAAATAACTTTGTTTTTCTGTGGTGCTTTGTTTTGGTTACATATGCAACAAAATGGAAATACATATTTAGACTGCCCTGTAAGTAATAGGAGCAATGTAAATATACTAATACTATTAAACGAAAGAATCCGTTTTGCATTAGAACATTAGGGAAATATCTACCTCGATGATCTACAATCATCCGAGAAAATTTTACGAAAACCCAGCTTCACTAAGTAAGTTCACCTTTTTAAAACTGATAAAGTTTGAGCGACAATGCATATCTTGCAACACCTGAAAAACATTTTTTTATCTGGAAATATATTACACATTACGCTTGCGTATTCAATCTTATAGTAGAAAGTTTGAATGTACAATGCGAACACGTGCAGCGGAAATACATATATGATAACAATTTTAAAACTAGTCGAACGATTTATTCTACACGGGAGATTTTTTAAATTGATGGTTATTTGTGTTCCGGAGAAAGGACTGATTGTATAGAATTGTAAACGACTGGATCATTTGCTACATGAGATTTTCTCGCTTAGTAGGGGTGAGAGGTTTGCTAGAATGTAAGTTCCGTTCAGTATGTTTCCAACTTTACTCAAACCACACTTCTATAAGATTTCGTCGATAGTTTAGTTCAATACAGGGAGCTACAGCACTGGAGATTTCCACGCGTTTTTGACTTTAAACTTATCTGCTCGTCTTAGATTTCCGCTAGTACAGATATATGTACTATAAAGAATTTGTTTTTATATTATTTCATTTCCCTTTCCCGTAGTAACAGAACCTTAGGTTGATTAAAGTCTAAAATAATTATTATTTATTATGAATTAGTAAAAATTGTATTTCACGTTAACAAATTTAATTCTTTGATGCTATTTTCAAGGTATCTTTATTATTTCGAAGTGTCGCTCTTGGTTTTGCACTTGATAAAGTATATCACTACTACCAGAGCCCTCTTCTATAGCTACGGTTTATTCTCACCTTCTTATCTACAATTTAATTAAGGTGCTATTTTCTACATACCTACAGAAAACTGAATTCCACCCTTCAGAATATTCTATGCAATTATAGTTAAATGCAAATAGTTAAGGACATTAACGATTCATTCATTAAGCCGCCATAATAGTTTCGTTACAGTACATATCCGTAAGCATACGTATGTACTCTCAGCTATGAATTGTAAGGCCATTATCCACGGTAGCAAACTACAGTCGATAAGTTTCAAAAGTTTGCAAGTTTTCTGGAGTCAATTGCTTGCGAGCCAGCACAAGTCTCAGAAGAGATAAGCTGGAGAAAAGGAAGTTTTGGGGTTACGATTGCAAAGTTTGCAATTCTGTTACGTACACTGTTCTTGAGAAAAGGCGTAAACTCTTGAAAAATACATGCAAATCTTGAAGCTAAATTTTCAAAGTTGACGATTTCAGGAAGTCACGTCAATTATGTTAGAAATTTTATTCAACAGTAGTCATCCACAGCTCTGTAAATATCCTGCAAATTGCCACTTATTTTGCTTGAATTCGATATCTTCTTTATAAAGTGTGTAGCAGGATGTAAATACAATTATCTATCTATATCACGTCCGTTTATTTTCAAATGGTAAAAAAATAATATAATGACTTGGAGATCTATTTATCAAAACGTTACTATACATATATTTTATACTGTTACATTTACAACTTGTTAGATGTCCTTTCTATTACATACGTGCTTCATACACATGGGTAACGGAGAATTTATCATAAAAACGTTTGCGTACTGAATTAATGCTATGTAGTCAGTCATGGTGTAGAACACCGTTACTCTCACACATCAGTGTCTTTATCCAACCATTTGTCTTAGTTATTTATTAAGCTGACCTTTTTTCTATTGGTGCATATCAAGACTGTAACTAGTTTAAACTGGAACAACATGCAATTTCAAGGGTGAATTCAATTAAAGAGCAACTCCATCGAAGTTTTCTTAATTTGCAGTAAAAAGAGGGAATTTCCGTGTTGTGGGCTGATTATCGACTGAAAGATTATCGCGAGAAATAAAGGGACGGCTGTAGTTCAACTAAATAGTAACTAACTGGTATATAAAGACGAAACAACAAGCTATAAGGTAATGATGGCACTATATCCACTCAAGGCAGCCGTAGAGTCTTCGGTGGGAAAATATTGTAGACAGTTAAAAACCAATTTCTCTTCAAGTACATTACTGTGTGCTGGATGACTTGAAGTCATGCAAAGCCCTTCAAAGATACACGCGAGACTCATTACTCACTCGTTTAAAACTGGTCTATCTATTCCGATCGCATGGTAGTGAGCTCTGAACATACGTCCTATACAGTTGAGGGTACATAGGTACAAAATACATGCATTCTACGACGCTGAAACAGGGACGAAATAGTCGGGACTATATGCAAGAGAGCCCATGGGATGTCCTTATGAAACACTTTAGCTCTATATATCATGAGGTATGGATGGGATAGAATACCCACAGGTGTAATACAATGTAAAACAATGTCGGTGTACTCTGTGGACTTGAGCGCTAAACCACAAATTTGAGGCGATGCTTTCCTTTCTTGTGCAGGTACTTAACGCGACCCAAGAAGATTAGTGCGCGAACAGACCCTGCTGTCAGAATTACTATGTGTTGTGTATATACTGCATACATGTGTATTAATATGTAAACACATTCAACGCGTATTGTCTTTCAATTCCTAAGTTTACATTAGTGTATTGAAGGTCCTCGGAGCTTCATACCTCATCTGCTATATAGTAATTAATGCCATGACCTTTTATAAGAAATGTATAACATTGGATGGAATCATCTCCAACCAAGTATTGTCAACAGTTTATTTTTGTGGCAAAAGTGATAAAATTTATAATTTCCATTTAAATCAAGTAATTAATGCTCTTGCAGCCCTCCACGATAAGCCAGTAATGTTCAGAGACTTAGTGGAAAGCCACAAAGTTGGTGTAAATGGCGGAATAAAACGGAATGGAGAATAAATTTGAGGAGAGAGGCCGTGATTAGAAGCACACGCTTTCCATCCCACTTTGCTGTTAGACCAACAACAGCAACAACAACCTTTCTCGTCTTGACTGCCACTCGACATATTATGCACCACTTGAGGAATTGGGTTTCGCGCTTGAGAAAGCCAGAGCTTATTGTCCCTGAGGATAAGGTCTCTGTAAACTAACATGTCATGTCGTGTCAAGTGTAAAGCAGAGAAAACATGACAGATTGCCTTACTTTTCTCCGTCGGCTCGTTCAATTTAAAATCATAAACCATATACTAGCTCCAACCTTCTTGAAGCACCTGGGTCTTATTAATGTCTACAAGGAGTGAATGCATAACTACGAGCATAACTTCTGACAGCTGAAGCTTTTCCTAAACTATGCAACCACCATTGTGTACGCATGAAGGAGTCATGGAAAAAACGAGGGAAATTGAATGAACTCTTGGCTAAATGTCATGTAAACAGAGAACAAAGATATTTACCAAAGTAAATAATACTTTCTTCTTTTTGCAACGCCGGACCATACGTACCTATGTTATTTCACTCGTTGCATCCCATAACACTGAGGCCTGTAGCTATACGTAAAGCGAAGGGATGCTAGTATGATTAATTGTTTCAGCCAAGTGTATCATCAGTAAACATTTAAAAAATAACAACTATGAGAAAGACGTCATGTTTAGTTCAAATGCTGTTCAGTCTAAAACACACAAAGCCCCATCAAAATCCCATATTTCCCTCTATCTAAGATCATAAAAGGAAAAATTAAAGAAAAAAATAATAAGATTATACGTCAAGTATTATCTTTCAAAAATATTGCGGATTCGGGGAACTTCCCAATATTACCATTGTCTACAGGCAACCCGCCCACACACTCAACATAAACACTAATGCATGCAATCCTCCAAAGTTTACGCATTAAAGAGCTTAAAGGTGCTTAGTGCTGTGGCAGTGATCAAGCTATGCAGCAGCATTTAGCTCAACCGACCGGTTTCATTTCATTAAAGGTGATTCACTAAAAATCTGATTCCTTTTAAGGTCAACTGTTTTCTATGGGGAAAACTTGGGCGCCAATGAGTTTCACATGATAAATACGTCGCGACAGACTAAAAACCTCTAGTTCGTTCATAATTGTTTATAATAAAAGTTTCTCATTCTAATTCATACGTACAGAACATTCTAGGAGGGATACATTGATTTCATATAGACACATAAATATGCATATACATATACGAGATAAGACTAATGTCAATAGAAGACGTTTGTACATGCCTCTACCTAATATTTAATAAATACCAAGATTATGTCGCAATGTACAGTGTTATTTGCTCATGTTGAACCATATATGAGATAGACACTCTCATCACAAGACACGCAGTAGGAGCTCGGTTGAATAATAATAATAATAGGAGTAAATAAGACACGAAATCTGTTTTTGTTTTTCAATCTTCTCCTCTCGTCCAGTAAATAACTTCACTCATTGATCATATTTTACTTTTCGTTTTGGATTCGAGTGGGGCTATTCAAATATTCCTTCGACGTCAGTCTCCCCTTTAATGCTGTTTACCGGGAGTGAATAAATATGCACATAATTTAAATAACGCTGTCTAAACTTCAGCGTGGGCGATTAAAATTGAATTTAAGCAAGTCTTGTCTGTTGTCCAATAAGGATTGCAAACTCCAGTGCTATGTATATCCAATATCATTGTATGCCCAACACAGAGTTTGACTTTACTCATAGTTTATTCTATCTTGGAGTTAATGGAATCGAGCGCAATACGAAGAAGAATGGAACTTGATTTAGAGCTTATTAGCATGATGACTGGGATCGTAGGGGTAATTTGAAAATGAACTTACCTACTTGATGTGACAAAAGCTCATCTGCTTTATCCAATTCAAATTCATGTTATTATGCCTTCTTATCCCATCTAATTTATCGTACTAAGGGAAAAATCGACTGAAATGAAATGTAAAATCATTAAAATCTTCCGCTATAACTTTACTGATCGTGTAGGTATTATTGTAGTTGAAAATGTCACTATCGATAAATTCTGTGTAGCAAGTATAACGGTCTAGAACAAACGTTTATACAAGTATCTGTACTGCCTGTATTATTAAGGCGTACACCAATATAAGTATATAACTTTCCTACAATGATCTGATAGTTTGCACTGCTGCTGGACCTTTACAACAGATAAAGTGAAGAAATATTTGGATAACCTTTTAGGTAGGGAATGGTAATATCTGTAGTGGTAGAGGGGACAAAAGAACAAATGCGATGTCGGATTTGAAACGACAGAAACCATCACTCGAAGCCGGAGACAATAGCGGAAAGATTCAGCAACAAAGACAGTAAGCCACAACAGCAATTTGTAAGTGGTTTGTCCAATACAATTGCACAATTAATTATACACTCTAGCCTCGTCTGTTAGCCCTGCCATGTAATTTACAATTGGTAAACTACTACAGTAGTGTACTGAAATATAATCCTTACCGGAAACCTTTGCGTGCGCTTACACTGAGAAGAATTTTAAAAAGCAATTCCTGATCTATGCACGAATCCTGTACCTCAGTAGCTTACAAGCAAGCTCGACATGCTTGATTTTTGGAAGGGAAATATAGGTTTTCTATGCGTTTCGATAGGCATGCATAGCTAAAAGTTGTTTTGAGTGATTTTTAGAGAAAAGAATCGCCGCCGCGGCAATCAAACTAGTCCATTTATATCTTTCCGCAAAGCAAAGATTCCATTAGAGTATCGATATTTTTCAAAGGCGAATACATTGAAACAGACAGCTAATAATTTTAAGTAGGTTCATAATGAATGTGAACAATCTAAAATGACAGCGTCAGTTGTATGTCTGCTAGTGTTTCACAGGTCGTCCACTTGCTTGAGAATGTGTGTGAGTGTACAGCGTCATTGTACGTTCAGTGAATAGTGAGAGCCACTGTCTTGATTTATGTTCACATTATTTAATTCAAAAAATGATATGCGATTTATGAATGTATTAACAACACCTGTACTAACAACGCTCTACTTGTGTTTAAAGTTAGCCTATAGCGAAGAATTCTGGGATAGCTCTGTAGAAAATCCCCAACGAAATGGCATGCATGCTACATAAATCGTAGTAACGACAGCCTAAATCGGTCCGAAAGATCTCAGTCATGTCCTGACCATATCATTAATCAATTTACACTTAACCAGCCGGCAGCCACTTTTTTCAACTCCATTGGGATGATATAGCTATGCAACCCATCTGCATTTATTTGCTTGCATTAAATATAATACATGGTGTCATATACAAGGTTATAAAATGCGGTTTTTACCATTAGAGCTATCCAACTTCTCATATAATTGCATATGCCCCAATAGCTTGAACCAGCTGTAAGTATTGATTTACCATGGATGATCTTCTATATTCTAGAAGCAACTGCATATACGCGTAAGATTGTTTGTGTGTGACTTTCGGGAAAGTACTACTGCAACACCTTCATAATAATACAACTACTGGATAAAAGAGAAACATTCAGTGAACAATGAGAGGCTGAAATTTGTTTACAAGTCTCACCTAAAGGGCCCGTTTAAAATAGTTGCGTCACAAACTAGTATGGTATTATATGGGCTATCACTAAAGATATAAAGAATTACATGATGAAAGTCTCCTGAATAGAAATCTACTCCCAACGACATCATGTTGTGCTGCACGGCGCCTATTCTATGTATGTAAATATACGAGAATTTGAAAAATTATTAATAGGTTGGAATCCGCTGAGGGATCCTGCCTTTCACATGCTGCCCTGCAATTGCAACTGCAAGATGTGGATTCTGTCCTGAAGTTTCGTGATAAACGTTGGTTGCTACTATGCAATTACATACGACTGGAAAACTATGGTCACTCATAAGCGCGATATATCTCAACGCCAGTACCCGACAAGTTCGGCGTTCGCCACTGGCTAAACAATTGTAAGTTTATCAGTATTATCATAATATACCTACATTGGGAATTGGAGGAACAAGGAAAATACTAACTTCTACTTGGAGAGATTTACTGTTTTTATAAGGATCTGAACTTCTTATAAAATTCTATTAAATAATAAGTTATATAATTATAGTACCCTAGCTACAACTTACTTAGGATACTATAGCTACAATAGAATCCAAATACTGAAATTACGTTGTATGTATTTGTATTGTACCATATAATATTATTACAAGTTTAAAGAGCGCGTTGGGTAATCTTGAACCAGATAAAAATATTATTCTTGGATAAACTTCGACTAAACTTAGATCGTCAACAGGTTTCTTTTTACTCCAAACTTCATAACATGAGGTAATTTTTGTAAGTTTTGGCATAATAATACTTATTTTCATAGATTTAATGAGCTTATAGACATTTATTATAACTTATAAGTTGTACATTTGGATGTTGTTATTGTAAGTTTCAAAGGAAAAAAGTTCTGAGAACCTAACATGACGAATCTCCCTATTCGTACAGTCATAGCTTTTGAACCAGATAACAACAACGACTGAAACGTAGAACTCACAATGTTTCATTCCAGAAGGTCTGAAGTCTAAAACATTTATAAGTATGTTTTGCGGTTATTGCTAGAAACCAAAACTTTGTTTAGGTACCTACATTTGTCATGCTGGTCACTGCCTGCAAGCGTGGACATCGTTTTATCGCTGCTAAAGTCAAACAGAAATAGGTCTACAACCGTCAACTATACATGTCATAGTTAATTTAGTCAGTCCTGTTATTACGACATTGCAGATCTATAGTTAATGTGTGTTTTAAGATGCAGCGAAATGCAAAAACAAATGTCGAAAAAACTTAGGTAGGTAATGATTCTCAAAGTACCCCAAAACGCCACTTGTGCTTTTCCATAATTTTCTTAAGCTGACAGCAACTTCTACATTTTGTTTACGGATATGGAAATTTCCTGCAAAAGGTCACTGACATCTGTACTATCATACACTTCGAGATACATAAGTCAAAGGGCGTTGTGTGAGGATCTGAGTATGATACAAGTTAACTTAAAGCAAAACAAACATTATGTACCTTGCCTAGACAACGTACCTCACCCACGTCGTACATCTATTATTATCGAACAGACTTCTAGAACAAAATATTTTTATGTAACGCTAGCTACGGCGTATTATGAAATTATGATAATAATATTAGAACAGTATCATTACTAGTTAGTAGACGTATACTACAAAACATATCAACAAAGATTTATGTCAATCGAATGTAATTATTTGTTGCTTTATTAATGTAAATTTACCATGTGCATCAGCGGATCAAACTGGAAAACTAATTCATTTCTGTATTGTTTTTGGTGTACCACAATGATAAACGTCACTTACAATTGAGAAGTTGTAGGAATTTCAAACTTTAATAACCCACAATACTTAGGTAGTTACATACATACACCAAATTATTGACTTGGGTGAGTCAAGGGTGCATGGAGGTTACAAGTCCAGCTTTGTATGTATTACTTATGTATAACATGCTTTAATTTTTCTCAAGGTTGAAACTTGTTTATCACTAAATTAAATAGTCTTTGTAACTATATATAAGAAATATTTATAAACTGCTTCGTATGTTGTATACTTTCATCAGTTTCAATCACACATTGCTACAGGACTGAGCTACAATAACTCACATTAGCATGATGAAGATTTTAATTGTATTCGTTGGCTACTGCCTTTTAGGTAAGGTTCTTGTTCTATTTCATTTTTAACACCTAAATATTAATCTCAAGCTACAGATAGAAGCTACCCATCAATAAAAAAGATACAAGTTTTGACAAATGTGTTCAACGGGCTAATTTAATATTTATTTTGTGTAGGCACAGAAGCTGTCAAATGGGATGACTTGAAAAGTAAGTTAAAATAAAAAATAGAGCAGTATCGTCTGAATCATCTTGGTATGATGGAAGTGATCTATCAACTAATACATAAGTATTGACTCTCAAAAATTAATCATCCCAATTGTGCATTCAACATTTATTTTGTATTGATTTTTCAGTAACTTTCGGTGTGAATGTATTTTCCAGCAGTACATTCAGGCACGTCGGGAGGACTCAAGAAGAGGTATTAGAACATCCCTTCAGTAACGGTCTTTAACACTTGCTTAGAAAAACTTGTGTAGATTGAAGAACACTTTGTTTTAATTATAGGTAGCGAATCAACAAAGTTGGACACCACTATTTAACGAAAGCGCTTGCATGAACCGCATCAATGATCTCGAGTTTTACGGATTTCCAATGACTGAGGAACGGGACAAATCCGTTGTTACTTTGTATGACAAAAACGGCATCATCGCAGGAATTCAAGCTTGGGTAAGCACAAGCAGAGATGCTCTAATTTCATTCCCATAGTGAACGGTAGAAATTAGGGCGTATAGTACCACAAACTTTTTTGGATGGTGGCGAACATTTTAATTGTATAGGCAAGTGTCAAGGTTAGCTTTGGGAGTGACGGTGTCCAGGGAGGGGAACTGTCTTTCGAATGTAAATTACACTCTTAGTATAGGGAAACGATAATTGATATTAGTCTTGCCAAGCGTTCGCGCGATTGAGTAATTTCCATTTAAGGTGATTTATGAATGCAGCAGTATTGAGATCGGTTTTATTACGCCTCTCTCTTTGCAGATGCCTCATGATGAAATCATAACCGACCGTAACATTTATCGCTTTGACCTAACACCAATGTTCCAAAATGCAACCATCGGCGGAAGAAAATTCTTCGTTCTCACCGCTTACTTTGTCAAACCGGGTAAATAGAACGTGCTTTTCCCTAATTTTGCACCATTTCCAATTTAAACTTTTCCTCCCTCTCAGGGTTTTACAGAATCAGAGAATCTTAAATTACAAAAGCTTGACATATAAGTATGCATTTAACTTTAGACACGATCTGCACCACTGGTAGGGACTCAAATGCATTGGATACTGAAGGTACTGGAAATGGTCTTTGGTTTCAAAATGGACCGCGGCCACTTGATTTAATTGAAGTACCACTAAAAAGAAAGAAGGCAATTGAAAAGAAGTGGACAAAAAATAATTGCTTCCCTGCCATGGGTGAGTTTTCTTTACAGGGGAAATTAGTCTTGTTTTTGAATACAAATTAGCATCATGCACGGCGGTCGTGCCTCGGCTTTGGTTGTGAATGCTAAATTGGATCTTGTGACAGATAAGCTTGGAAATGTTGTAGGTTATCACAACTTCTATAACATCCCATGGGTCAAAGAACATAACTGTACTAGATCTCGACCTGCGTTTCTGCTCTACAACAAAGCTGAAGAACTCCATGGATTTGGTTTTGTTGTCCAAGGAAATGCTAGTACTTCTAAAAAATTTGAACATCCTGGAAACTTGGCCGTTCGAGTAATAAATATACATATCACGAGATATATTAATAACAAAACTGCTGTGGTATCCTGCAAATATAGTGTAATGCTTTACAACTCCCTTTTCTACTGTTTATAGCTAATCCTCGGAGATGCTCCGGACTGCACGCTGGAACAGAATAAGTTGGTAGGCTCTACCTCACTTCATGTCTACTTCATTTCAAGGCCTCAATTCATCATGTGTCCCATTTGGTAGTCGATCGATTGGATGAGCTCGCAAGTTGGTGGTAAACTACAAGCATGTTCCTGTGTATATCGACATAGTTAAAAATCCGTGAGCGGAGGAGTAGGGTTTACTTTTTATATTTTATTCATTTCATTGACCTTACCTCAGGATTCCATTTAAGTCCTCAAATATGTTGTCATTCAAATTTATTTGTACGTATTATTTTCTTGTAAAAACTGCTGCTTTGGGAATCACCATGAAGGACCAACCACGGTGAAGTATTCTTGCAACTATACTACATTTTTGTGATATTTATATATAACTGTTGGTTTATTACACCACACTGTATGACTTGTATACACACTCGGTTGAGTTAACTTAGTTTTCATAAAGGGGTAGAGCAAATCCGTCGTTTATATAAATAAAGCTGTTTTGTTGGAAGTGGATATGCAAAATGAAATGTGAGTACGAATTGTCTTTCATATAGAAAATCTAAGAACAGCACTGCTACTCATATACAAAGGTATGTACGTATATGCAATATGGCACCCGCTTAGAATAAAGGTTGAGGATAATGAATTTAAATTTTAATCTCTTGCCAGTATAATAATGTGGGTAGTGGGTAGCTTGGAGTTGATAAGGCCAAGATAATACAGCGTTATGAGCAGGGTTCACATTATTATTGGAGCATGTAATAGGCCATAATAAAAGTGACCCGGAGGATGAAGTCAGCTAAAGAAACCTGCTTTGTTCACGTAAATGGCCAAGAAATGAAGATAAAATGGTTGAGGAGGTGAACCTTTAGCGAACAGTATGGGTCTTCATGTAATAGTGTTCGTGGACTATTAAGAACGTTATAGGAGCTACCACGTGGAAGGTTGACCGGCTTATTATGGCTAAAGAGTCAATTCTGGGCTGTAATCATGCCCACATATGGATATGATTCCTTTCCTCCTTCAAACTTCTCAACTCTCAAATATGCTCATAATTTACTAAGCACCACAGTTTTTCAGATGTCTCCAAATCTATAGGCGTATTCACGAGCGCAATACTTGTCCATTCTCCATTATCTTGTTGTTTTAAGTTTATGCACGCAACGTTATACAGTGTACATATTGTTGTATAGTGTACGTAGTGAATGTTTGCATGATGCATCACGAATTCAGTAGAATTTCTAAACTCACCAAACTTTTCTTACGTGTGCATGTAAATATTCATACTATGAGTTATGGTAAAGACTACAAGAAGGGTTTTCGGCCCCAAAATTCATAACAATAGAAGTTCAGATTTACTTTGTTAGAAGAATAGTAGTATCCCCGACGGATGGCATTAAAGGAATAGCCTGTTAAGGATATTTAAGAGAAACCGATTGACCTTTGGTTCTGTACCAAAGATTGGCAAATCAGGTTGATAAGTGTTCTTTAAATCCAAGACTGCCAAGGAAAGCATCCAAGAAGACAGTCTCATTAAGATAGAATAAGGTACGGAGGAAACTTTTCTTCCTCACTTGCTCGACAAAAAATATAAAGTACACTCCCAGAAAAGAAAATATACGCTTTATTTACGGAAGACTGGTGTACGCGAGTATAAAATGCGTACGGCAGTATCCCGAAACTTAGACAAACGAGAGAAGAAAGAGAAAATAGAGACATCGCACGCTGTTTTTGTTTCTTTCCTTCAATTTAAATGGAATTATTTCCAAGTTGAATGGCATAAATAAATCTTGCAAGGCCTAAAGTCTAGACTGAAGACAGAGCCGGAATATTAAACTCGGGTACAAATTTACATTAGAGCGTTGCATTTAGGTTCCATAGAAAAGCACGTAGAAAGTTTATAATGGTCATACAAAGGAAGGAAATGGGCTCGAAAAAGAGGAAAAATTCATTCTGATTTTTTAGAGTATACGCTAACGATCTCCCCTACCCCTTAAATGATATTTCTATGTTGTTTGTATTTTTTTTATCAAATGTATGTACACAGTGCATCCAAGCGCGTAGTAATTTTCTTTGAGCTTGTATGATATGATATAAGTAACTGCATCTTGACTTACTCACTTGCATTCATTTTTACAGACGTGATGCGATTCAAATGACTACTCAAGTCTATACAAGGAAACTTGTATTATTTGTGACAACTATATGACTTCAAGACAAACAAAGACAGTATAAGATATGGCTTCAATTTGTGACGAGTAAGTACTTCTCACGTCATTTCACAAGTCATAGCAGCAAATCGCTTCTTCACTCATAGAAAAAAAAGCTAAGGGACGGCTGGATTTATCTTGTTTGGGATTTGTGTTGAAGGTATAGATGAAGCTACTCAACACATCGTCGTTCTGACGAATTTACTATTATTGCTTATGTATAATACCTTAAATAAACTACTGCAGCCGTTAAAACAATATCCAGTTCAGAATTTATCTTTGTTGAGTTTTGCTATGTAAACGATTTGCACATTTAAAAAACAAGGATGAGAGTTCAACAAAGTACTATATGCTGTTACACATGCCATAATTTGGTTAGTTTCTTTGGAAATTGTGGAGAAAGAGGAAAACGTGGAAGAGGGGAATAAACATGAGCTGGGGAAGGAGAGAATTCCTTCAAAGAAAATACAGACACAAGACTGTGAACATCTAAGAGCAAAGAATAACGACGATACAAAACATACACAGATATTAGTTTCGTCTTCATGGTTGCACAATATTTGTGTAGTGGACAAGATGCTTGTGGAAAGAAAAAGACCTGCTATAGTAATATACTGACAAGGTTCATCCCGGAAAGAGAAGGAGCTAAGTCCCTTGTGAGCATACGCCTTCTGTCATTACAAATCTATGGTGGATAAATTGTTACTACTGTCTTCAAGACAAAATATATTGCTTTTGCCCCCGTTCCCTTGCATCAGTTGCAATGTTTTACGAATGAAACTCACGATTTGTAGGCTAGATTTCTGTCTCTGAAAACTATTCCAGTATAAGTAAGAAATATTCGGTGAACTATAAGAATCAGGTACAAGGTTTTATAGTCATATGGAAATTTTGGTGGTTGTAGGACAAGACGAACATTCTACAGAGACATACATGTCCGTTCTGTAGTATGAATGTACATGTGAAAGCGTTCTCTACTAGTATGTAAATACATATTCTGTAGTAAATATATTCCCAAAGATGAAATAATAAGAGCAAAAAGGCGAGCAGAGTGGTCATAGCTGGTAGTGTTACGGGTGTGTAAGGAGCATCTCGTGGATACAATAAACTCATAAGTGTCTAGTTAGGTAATATAAAGTAGCATGAAAGCAATTTTTGCCTCTTGGATATGAGAGGATTTATCAAATTCACCACACGATTTCAACACGGTGCGTGGTTAGCAGGAGCCAAAGCGAAAGCCCGTATGATTTGTGTAATCTAAGGTGAATGATTCATTGCCTTCATCGTAACACTCAGAAAGATCCTCATGAGATGAGTCTTTTATTTAATGAATGGCACAAGCAACCAAAATATTCCTCAGCCTCCAGTAAAACTCGTTAGGCATACGCGGGAAGGAGGAGGTGGTGGTGGTGATGTGATATCCCATGCCATTATTCCATTAGGTATTTTACATCCTTTTGCTATATTATTTGCTCTTTCTGCCTTCTCACCCTCTCGGCCTGATCTTGTCTTGCATGAAAGGAGCAGACACAAAAAATCTTGCTACTGCTTCAAAACAACCAGAGAGCACGATCCAATCTATCGGGTAACATTAATTTTAAGGTTAAACCCTTCGTCTGAAACCATACGAGTGAGAACACCTTCCACTTACATACTACTATCTGTCTCTATTCATTTTCTTCTAAGCCCTTCTAATAATACACATACTTCATTCGTTTACATTGAAGTTCCTCAGCAAAAGCTACGCACACTAGCCACACGAACCGAAGAATCTACCGAAATCACTTAAATCATGTAATTAAACGGATACATACGTTCATAAATATTAGTGAAGCCTTTCATAGGCAAATATAAAACGTGTATGCAAACCAGTTTTTAAAAACAAACACCTCAAAATACATACATGTGCCTGGAACATGCTAGGACACGAGGGGCATGTATGCATTTAAGATTTGAAACTCTCAAGACCCGACATACAACTTTCAGCATCCAGCCCCTATAGCTACCGTTCTGCTCCGTAACTTATCCACACTTGTCTTAAACCGCTGATGCTATTTTACATTTAATTTCTTCTGGATTCACGTATGCGATCATTAATTACTAAAGTAACACTTAATTTATAGCGGAGATCAGGCCACAAAATAAATACAAGTAGTCGACCGACACCCCGACAGCACTTAGAAAAGTAGTAGTATAAGTGACCATTATAAGGGGTACACTTCAATTGACTCTAATCAATGACCTTCGGTTCTTGATATAACAACCCCCCCCCCCCAGAAAATATTTTAAGTATTTTTTTTTCCATTTTACAAAATAAGAAAAGTTTAGCATATGATTGTTTTGTATTTACGTAAATATTCATTTGGGTAAATAAGCTGGAAAGACTAACGTAATGAATGTAACGACTCAATAATAAACCGTGGTCAGTCCTCATTGTGCAAGTTGACTGTATGATTTGAAATGTTTATTTTATTAGCTAAAATAATGATCATATATAAATAATGATAAGCAATTATCTTTTACATATAAGGTTCCTATTGTTGCATGCAATTACAAAATTTGACATACTGACGGCGAATGGGTTGCCGAGTGTGCTCTCAAGAAAGATAGTAGAAATGAACGTTGTGTAAAAGACATGAATTAAAGACAGAACAGGGTGTACATATGAAATGTTTATAGTTTGCTCTAGGCCTTAACAAATATTTATTTACAACAACAACAACAACAAGTAAAGTTCTTTAATTTATCCTCGTTTACTTCACTCTTGGATTTTCTGGTGCCGACTAACTAGTGTGTATATGTATATCCTCACCATGACGACTACAACGTACCGCCGAGAGGTTGTTGTTACCATTGCTGCTTGATGCTCAGCAATAGATTTATAGAGTGTCCTGCACACAATCGGTAATAGACAAATAGTTTTTAATTATAATTTGTCTTTAGACAAGATATATGATAGACATAGTAGTGAATTATAACTTGATGAATCGTCATGTCGTAAGCTTCACGCTGGGGCGAGGCGCACGTTTGTTATATCGGGAATGCACACATTGACTGTGCATTCCCAACTGTAGGTATACATACATTACTATATCATATACTGTTGTTAAATGTAATCTGTACTTCAGACAACTTTATAGTTACTATCGGAATATGCTACTATACAGATGCATATGCTACTAGGTATACAAATGTGAGTGTACTTTTGTCTTTCTACGTAACTTTTACATCGACAACCGGTGGCCACACGCTAGCATTTTACTTTTTGTTCTTCACAAACTATAGTCATGAGTCTTCATATATGCTTTCTGTAAGAGCAGCTATCACAATCAAAGGTTAGTAATTTCTTTTCTCTCTTTCTCTCCCCTTACTAACTACATGGTAACAAAGAAGCATAATCAATTTCCTTGCCGACCCCGCAGCCGCTTCATGTCATGTCGTGTAAAATTTGTCTCACTGTTTGAATTTATTGACATGTCATATTTTGTCCTCGAAAATAAATAAATTGATGCAACTCCGTTCTTTTGTTCCATCGAACAGTCATATATTTTTACATAAATGTTCTCTACTACTTGCATGACAATAGTGATAAAATCTTGTCATTTATATTGATTTTTTGCTCGCAACCTCATCCCTCAAGAGCGCAACTTCTATCAAATACTATATATGATGAATAAACCGCAGTAATGTCTACTTGACTAATCATGGCTGTCGGAGGAATTGCTGCCGAAGTACCAAGTCAAAGACTAGCCTACACCTTTGGTGTCGTCTGGAGATGAGCTCTAAAGGCCGATGATCAGAGTATGTACATGTTCTGCAATAATAAAGGGCAGCCGTACACATCAAACGGAGTGCTTGAATCGTTAATTAAAGTTTAGTTAATTTCCTCAAGTGTATTTAGTATTGCATTGGGATATTTTCTTGGAATCATTATCCCAACATGCCTCGAGTCATTGTCTTATGAACCGACTATCAAAAATTTTGCGTCTCCCGGGGAGCGCTGACTATCAGCAGTAAAATTAAAGACAATGCTAAATTTCATATAACAGAGGGACCGGATCATGTGAAACATTCCGTCACCGTCTTGTCTTCCTGGCACGAGTCATTTGTCCTTTTGTCAAGTCTCAATTCTCTTTGTCTGATCAAGATGACAACCATGATGATGTCAAATTTGATGGCCGAATTCTCCATCACTGACCTCAAGTGAGAGATGGGTGTACATGTGTGAAAAACTATAAGTTTTCTAACATGAGTTAAATTTTTCTAAGTTTGTATCGTATAAACTTGCAGTTTCTAATACGTGAATTTTGTTAATCTATTTTGTTTTAAATAATAAACATCTTTTAATAAAAAATTTAAATGCTCAGGGCAAATTCAATCTAAATTCCTTCTTAAAAATGTCATTCTGATTCATCTTAAACTCGGTTATGGATTTCACCTAGCGTAAGCTACTAAGTTTTTTTTAAATGTGAGGCTAAGGATTAACGATTAGCAAAACATAAATGCATATATTGTTTACAATACAACTACTGTATAAAACTGAACGCCCTAAAAGAATCATAGATTTCACTCAGCAGGTACCAACAAAGGGTTGTGGGTATGAACACAATAGAGCTATTTCACTGTTTGACTTTCCTATATGCACGTATAATACACATGTATAGGGTAAGACTACTTAGAATACGTGTAGCTATACAAAGTAATTGCTCGTATAGTTATTGAGCGGAGAAAGAAAATACGATAAAGCTTCTTGGAAAACAAAATAATCAAGATTAACAAACTAAAAATTTGTATAACAATAGTGTCTATTGTTTTAAACCCATAACTCCTATTATTGATAAAAAATAAATCTTAGAGCATTTTAAAGAAGTCCCCTAGGGATTTTCAGTCTCGAGATCAACAATCCTGTTGACTTTTGAACATACGTGAACATACTTTTGAACATACGAAATTGGCATTTTTTTTATTTAGCTGCACCAAGGTACTACTGACTTTTGATTTTAAATAAGATTTTTAAAGTGAACATATCTGTTTATAGTAAATCTTTAATGTCGAAATCGAATGATTTTTAAATAAACTATTTGTTCCCAAACACTTCTTTAAGTTACGATTTTGCCTTACCAAAGATACCAATGAAGTTCCTTTCCCTTTCTAAAAACTACAAAGTGAGGAGATATTGAAACTTTGTTCAGCGTTATTGTGACAGTAATGGGAGAACAATAAAATGAAGTTGGTTTGTGAGTAGAACAGACTTGTGCATTACCCTTGTTGGCCTGAGAATTTGTGAGGTAATAAATGACACAGGTTTTATTCTACAAAACAAAATGTTATCTTTCTCCACGACAAGCAAGTGTAAAAGTACGTCTGTCTGAGCATATCGAAAAATATGGCAATTTAAGGCTGATTAACTTCGCCCATTTGGTAGAATGCATACCTCTTACAGTAAAAACCATCCACAAACGAACATTGAATTCTTGTTAACTCGTGAAAGCTCACAATAAACGTTGTTCTTGTCTTCATTGTGGGAGCCATTTGGTTCCGTCGTCGTAAATAACATTGATCGGGGAGATTTGAACAAATCTCCACAGTCATCAACTTTGTATGCAATTGTTTAAAAAAAAACTTTTACAGCCTTGTAAACGTGCTTTGGTGTAATTTTAGATAGATTATAGATTAATGTTGTGAAGTACATTGAATTTCAAATGTCTAACGAACTGTGGGTTCTATAGCTTTTCTTAAAGATTAACATGTTAAATCAATAGGTCTTTACCCATTCCTTCTTACTCTTGGCTTCACACGCATTGAGCTATAAAGTGCTAATACTTGCTTCACACGTCAAGTATTTCAGAAGCAGCCATGACATGGAATGAAAGTCGTAAATGAATATTACTTGTCACTGGTAACATTAATTCCTCTCCCGTGTATTTAATTAAAATCCCGTGTTGTTGACTTGGCACATATTGGATCAACCATTGCTAATGCTTTAGCGCTTTCGTTTCTGTATGGAATTTTGTCATTAATTACATTTACGCAGTTCTGTCTTCATGCATTTCCATCAACTGAAGCTTCTCAACAAAGCTTACTGACTTCATTCCACATCGCAATAATAAAATTTTAGAACGAATAGAGGTTTTTAGGTTTAAACACATTACCTCGTTCAAACACAGAAGCATGGAACCTTGCAACAAGTGTTTTGGATGTACTTATATAGTTACTCTATAACAAGGGAAAGTACCCGGATTTTGATGGTTCATGGAATGTCCATGGAGATCATGCTTGACGAGTGTAACATTGAAAAGCCATTAATTTATTTCTGGTATCTCCCATTACCGGTACTATAAGTACTAATTGTGGTTACAAGCAAATGAACTTACTGTTAATTTAAATAGATTTAGAGTTTTGCAATTCATGTAAAAGCGTTTACATACAAAGTAACAGAAATGAGAAGTTGACACGATGGCAGAAGAGGACACACTAAATCTTTGACAGGGCTTTTGGGATCCTTTAGCATGCATACATATAGGTTTGGAGGACGCAGAATAAATGGTTTGACAAGAAGAATGAACTTTTTGAATGAGGTGACGCGACACTCTGCTATGTACGTCCGAGCAATTTATTCTCAACCCATCTCTCACAGCTGTTGGTTTATATAGTATAATACAGCGAGAGGTGACAAGCCCACAGTGTTGTTATGTTTAACCTGTCGTTTATGCTTTTGTAGTGTTGCTTGATACTATGTGACACTCGCAGTCAACTCTCTCTCTCCCCGTCGGAATTGTCCTTTAATTATGTATATTACTTTTCCCTTAAATTCCCCCACTCAGAGAATTACAAACCCAACCACAATTCAAAGAGGACTAACAACAACAGCAAGAAAGTCAAGTCGACCTCCGCTTATATTTACCTTTACACTTAATTTGCAATCCCGTAGTAAGAATACATTGGTCTCCTGTTCTGATTTGTAGAAGACTAATGTACTTAGTGCCCACGCTTGTGTACTTAAGGACAAGTAACTGTATTACGCATTGTTTAATTTACAAGGAGAGTGTACATTATTCCGTTGGGTATGTATATTATTGCGGATATTTGGAATCAGTATTTGATAAGACTGAATATATATATGCAAGTATTATTTTGCATTTCTGCACACAGTTCTGATTTCAACATGATAGGAGACTTTCATGCTACGCCTTGTTTCTCTGGTGCTTATCATGTATACATATGTACATATACAAGAAACATGACATTCCACGAAGTGAGTGCAGGATAGAGGAGATGGAGACTGACGACTGACATTCTTGCCCAACGACGAATAGGGCTTAAAATCATATCTGACACAAGGATATGTCCAATCTTGTTCTTCTTCCTCCTTTATTATATTCCTATAGTACTTTCATGTACTAAAAGGTGCAGAAAAGCTACTAAAAGACTATCAAAGCATTATTGAGCTAGGCTTGGGTGGGTTGGTTTAGAAATTTAACATTGCTCACATGGCTTCTTTCACAGCACGATGTAATTGGTTTTGTTGTCTTCTACCTACATTTTCTTGGCTCAGCAACGACACAGACGACGGTCATCTATGTGAAGGTGTAGCACACGTGGAGTTGACATGGATGGCATAAGAAAATTGGTGGTACACTTGATTCTCTATTCAGGGGAGACATGTGACACTAGGTGTAAAAGATTTATTATTATTATCCATTTCCTACCAGCAGCAACAACATTTATTTTACCTTGTCTATATAATACTACGTTCTACCACTCTGCATTCTTGTTTATTAAACGGGACAGCACACAATTAAAAGCAGGATTTTATTAAAAACGTATTGTATTCTAAATTATTTCACGGGGAGTCCATCTTGCCGCGAATCCATTCCTTGCTATTGTTGATGCACTCTCCTTTGGTCAAAACGTTTTAATAATCTTTCCTTTGAATCACATTTATCTACTGCACACGAAAGAACAACGTATTGCGTGTACCATTACAATATACTTATGTATTGTATGGGTATTAACCGATGAATATTCCTTTATGAGTTTTGACTGATATGGTGTAATATGTATTGAGGAATCCTTTTAAGCAACCTACGCCTGAAATATTCAAGTTTTTCATATTCGTGGTATGGATCGTGTGAGGTGTAAACATGCATTTTAACGTTATTTAATGACTAATAAGGATGTAGATACTGCATTATTAGCAAGTATGATCACGCATCAAGTGCTTTATTTTAATTCAATTATTTCAACTGCCCATTTGATTTTGAGTGATTTCCGTTTGATAAAATTAACCGTTGTGACAGCCCTGTCATGTCACCTTGTCACACTGGCACGACGCACTGTCACCTCCTGGTAATACTATTGTAATGTAAATATCAGGGGATAGAACGATTACATACCTGAGCCAGAATCAGAACTGCGTGCAGGTACTTAGAACCTCATGTATACCAACATGTGGAGGTTCTCAACAGAACAGTCCTTTTTCGGATGACATTCAGTCAATTATGGAAATTCCCTGTGAGTAAATATTAGTCTTTTCGGTTCGCCGCTTCAAACACCTCATTCTAGTCCCAGTAACCTCAGCTATAAAGAAGGTCAGCGGAAACCTTTCTGTGGCTTGAGATACAAACATTTCCAGTATCAAGTGCATTGTATTTCATGTATGTAAAAGAAATTATCAACTGGGTAGAAGTCTCTAAACATATAGATTTTCTAAGAATTGATGTTAAACCCAAGAAGAACGAATGATCCTGATCCTGGATGAATAAAGACTACGCAGTCTGAGATGTTGCTAGATAATATTTCATTGGAACATGGATTTTTACTTTAAATACAAATCCTTAAACATACCATAGTTGTGTAGGCACTTGCCACCCGAAATCCTAATCCTTATTACCTTCAGTTCCGTGAGCTGACATGCTCTGAGACACACGATAGAGTGAATTTGACAGCGATGAGAGTCTGGATTTGTAATGATTATGTGAGGGGAAAATCAGGTTAAATTAAAACCTGCTACTGAATTGAATTTGATCTCAACATATTTTAGTTATCTACATCACAGCTTGTCATTTTCCGCATTTTACACTGCCACTACAGTAAATAAAACCGGACAAGAAGCTTTCACTTACATAATTCTTTTATTTTCCAAGTCCATATCATTTGTTTCACAGTCTATCAGTTTATTACTTCTTGAAACAAATTCTTCTATAAGCATTTTAATACATATATCTATTTTATTAAAATCCCATTCTTCTAGTAGTAGTATTACATATATTCCATCATATTATTACCGGATCTAATCATCATCGACAGTGTTTTGCTTGTTTATAATATTTAGGCTAATAATGACTGATTACAAAGAGAAATTAGCAACTTGTTTTAATGTTATTTAAGGTTTTGGGATTGGAAAAATATGATCGAGAACTAAATATACCAACATTTAGTTCAACAAACATATATATGTATTTTAAACCATGTGAATGGATTATATAAAGTGAATTTACACATCCATAGCAATAATACAGGCTCGAATAAATATCTAGCGTACATATATGTGGCACGAATACCAGAATGTCTTCCTTGAAGGTTAATTAAGTCAGCTAATTAATCAAGCTTCGCTGGAAGGTGCGTTGAAAATTGAAAGGCATGTTTGAGGTATCTATCAATATGAAGTTGGTCTCTTGCATCGACTGAAAATCTGGCGCAAATCTAATCAAAGTAGCTACGTGTATACTGTTTGTATTAATTAATGTCGTCAGGGTTAAAATAACATAATCAGAGGAGATGCATATCAGCAATGAAAGCTTCCTATACTTGCGACATGAAAATGGAGATCGAGTTTAATCAGTTTCTCAGACTTTGTCGCTGAATATTCAACATTGTTTAAACGTTTTGTATTTACAAAGTCCAGCCTCATCTATATTTTTACGCTTCTTGCAGTCACATAAAAAGCTACTTAAAAAACGCACATTGTTCGTTGATGGCAAATATCTACAAAAGGTTTATGTACTCAACCTTCTACCTATTCGGCTTTGTACGCCTTTTAATAAGTTCATTCTAATTTCTGTGCAGACACAGTAAATGTTTAATTTATAAAAACAGTAGAAGCAATAGCAAAAGTTAAAGCAGAATAAAAAACTTGAAAAAATTAAATAGTAACGATGAAACTCGTTACTGCTTATTTAGATACTATATATACTTACATACAAGATGTTAGGGTTGCCTAAATTCCTTTCGTAAAGAATAATGCAAGGAAAAATGAAACGAGTTTGGAAACAAACATATTGTAGTCAGGGTTTTAAAAGAGACCAGTAATAAAAGTAGTACTCTATAAAAATATTATTATAAATTATTCAAGCCTTATTTATAGACGTAGTTTGTTTTTTCTTACCTGTAAATACTGAAATAAGTGATATTAATAAAATTCCTGCACTTATATATTGATAAATGGCTACAGGATTAAAAAGACATGGGCACATTCATTCATTTACATGTACAATAAATATCTGCACATACCATGTCTGAGGAGCCAATAATAACTATTGAGTGTTCAGTGTTATAGGAAATATCTTGGGCAAGGAACATCGATTGTGCTTTGATCAATACATATTTACTCCTTTAAGAATGCTGGACGCAAATTTAAATCAACTCTTTTCAATCATCATGATATTCTCCGGTCGAATGCAGACACGCATTATAAAAGGAAGAGCTATGTATATCTTGGAAGGTTTAATTTGAACCCTGACTCCATCCTATTCTCGTCGCGCGGTATTTCCCTTTCATCTTAGTTCAGGTTGAAAGGACCGAGAAGAACAGAAATCTAATTCAAGTGGCACTTACTCGTAAATCATCCGCTAAGTAGTTGTTTATTAGAAAATAGTTATCATATGTATAAATTAAAGTTCGAAATTTATTTTTCACTACTACTTATACCCTTACACCGCCACACATAATCAAACGATATTGCATTTTTAACTCGGGATTACTCATTTTTTCTATTACATGCATGCAATCTTCTTTCTGAAATAATTTATGTACGCTAGTAAAATTAGTGCTGTCAGTGTTAAAAAGCTAATTGCTACTGTTTCAGTCTTGCCGCTTGGCTGATCATATTCGCTATATGATGATCTCGAATCGAGAGCTTTAGAGCAGTATTAATGTAACTGATAGTAAGCAAGCTCCCCAGTGATCAGTTTTAAACATTGAAGCTAAATCAAGTAGCATCAATACATATTTTTAATAATGAAGTCCAACATGAGGAGGTTGCATACTAAAGCAATCAAATCAGTGGAAGTCAGGCTACACACTTTCCGGTTGCGTATGTAGATACGTTATTCAATGGATTAAATCAGAATTCAGACTACAACTCTTGCGTATCAATTTCTATGGAAATCATCTGCATAGTTCAATGTTTAGCAATAAAGCACACACGCGTCCCCATACAGATTTCTCATTAACAAGTTTTAATGACTGGGATTTTTAAGAATGCATTAGAACGGCAGCGACAACGAAGGTAGAACTGGCCCATAGAGATTCTTCTGGCATCCCGAGGTTTAAAAGCATCTGTAAAAGTAATTACACGGTAAAGCAAAGTGTAAAATTTAAAATATAATTTGCACCATTAAAGAGGACAGCTTATTATTAGTAGACGATTTGTCGAAGGATTTAATTACACACACGGATGATTTGATTGCAATGGAGTGAAAACGTTGAGTGCGAAACAGTTAGGCCGCAATTATCATTGTAGTATAGTCAGTCGCAAATTATTGGTGGCTCTATCTTCAGGTTGTTTGTCATTCTTTGGTAAGCAGCAGAAACAGTGGACTGTACATGGAAGAACTACAGGGCCGGAACAAAGTAAGACAGTATAGAGGAGCTATCCTAATATACATATGTTGCAGAAGTTAGTATCTGTACAAGTAGGAAATTGTCCGTGCCGTTCTCTCTATAGCTAGTGAATTGTAAGTTCTCCACCAATAATTTTGCACTACCACCGCCGTAGATAAACATTGTTGTAATAATTACAGGGAAATTTAGGGTGGGGAAAAGGACATCCGTAGGCAAATTGCAATACAATATGACAAAGTCCCTATGCCAAAACGAAACCAACAGACTACTCATTATCTAAGCTACAAATTTTACATGTAAATGTCAATTCCCAGGGACGGTGTAATTAATTCAAGCTATTTTATTTTTAATGCCTGAGCTACCGCACTTCAATCATTGTCGTGGACTTTGAAGTGTCATTTATCTTTATGAATATTACTACCGCTCTTTCCAAATCACCTCTTTATGTTGATGGCAAATGCTGGCTGCCGCCAGTTTACACACGAAACATAATTTAACTCCTTAAACGAAACTGGCGTTTACTATTTTGAAACTCTAGCAATCATTTTTCCCCGGAGCGAGCATCATGAATTTTGGTGATTATTATACAAGCTAGTTTATTGGCCAAGTATACATGGAAAAGTTATTTATATGATTTAACTTACCTACATATACATATACATAAGTATGATCATAATAAGTTATTTCGAAGGTGAAAATCACTTTTGGTGCATTTAATGCGTATGAAGTCTACAGTGAATTGAATTGTTAATGTATGGAGGGTATACTGTGGTGCCATAAATGGCAATGAGGGTACTGGGTACGTATGTATGTATAATTATACGTGACTGCTGACCAAGATTTTTGATTGACAAATTTTAGCAACAAAACCTTCAGTTATCTTCTTGTCCGGAAGAGCGTCCTACATTTCATTTACTATAAGGCAGACGCATACCAATATGATATTTTACAAGTCTACAGCAAAGGTTCAACATACTTAAACAATTTTAAATCAGTATTCTTCAACTTGAAATAATTACACAAATAGGCTAAAAATCCACACTCTAATATAAGAGCTTTATTGTGATTTTAACTGATTATCGTCGCTAAGTCAGGTGCTGGCATTATATTCATTAAATGTGCTAACCAGAAAAGTATAAAATAAGAAAGCACAACCTCAAAGAAATATATTTTTTTAGCCCAAATGCTTACCTTTCTATCATCATTAACTTTCAAAGTACAATTCAGTCAATGCAGAGAAAACTTTTTCGATATTATGGAATTTGTATGTACTTATTTATAAATAATTTTGCATAAATGCAAAAGCAAGCCTGGTAGTTCATTGTAAGTAAAAGTAACTTTATTCGTTGTTACTTTTCTACATTGTTCTGTTGTGACGAAAAAGAAGTTTGTGACTTCCAACTCGAAATAAATATTTATACATAGGTATGTCTCTGTATAATCGAATTTTCAAACTTTTTTTGAACGTGATGTAAAAAGCATGACGAGGATACGTATATCGACTGCGAATTTCGACTCAAATAAAATTTCGGTACTTGAAATTGTAATAAAATACGGCATCAGACTTCCCCTCACCGGAAATTGGAAATATCCCTGTGAGAGTATTTATCAACACAAGAAATGTTATTTTACTGTCGTCAGAGAATTTGAAACACGTGTTAGGACCAGGTTGCTCTCGCACACCTCTGCTTTCTTGTATATGTACACTTGGTGATGCGCTTTGAGTACGTAAAATATGCATATGCATCCACGCAGTGGATATTGGATAAGAGCGCGTACAAGAAATATTCTCATAGTTAACGCATTTATTTTCATTCGTGCAACTTTGATTTTCCAAATGATTGCCAGTTGAGAAGAAACGCCTCAAGTCTGTCTTGCTATGTCAAGGAGAAAATTGAATTTCATGAATGTTCAGCGCTATACGTGATTGGATTCTGTTTGGCATTAACGTTGTTTGAAGTCTGGGATTTAAGATGGATCAGTGAGTCGAGAAAGTTACAGTGAATTTATTAAGTTAAGTGGACTCGAAGGAAAGCTATCTGAATTACTAACAAGATTTAATGACTATCTGCCTTCTTGATATGTCCGTGACATTTCGTTAGATCATCTTCACATAGGTATTTATTTATATGTACGCGGGACTCATCCTTCAAAGGTATCTACATCTACATATAAAAATTCAACACGTAATTTAGATTACGACGGATTCCTGGCAGAATAAGGTCGTATTGTAGATTATAATAGTTCACGAAACGTTTAGATACATATACTACATATGTATCTGAAACACGGAAGACTATTAGCTAATGTCAAACTAAACTCGCGAACATTTACATTGCTACTTATATAGCGAGAGATCAGCATAAACTATGCTTAAATCAATAAGAATCAGAATACTATCCCTATAAGGCATCTACATAAGTCGTATTTAAAGAAGCGACAAAAAATTAATAGTGTGTTTCTAGTAGGGTCTACAGTAAGTTTTCAGGTAGGAAATACATATTCCTTCTTCAAATTGTTATCTCGATTATCTGTATACTCAACAACTTTACAAAAAAATTTCAATATTTTTAGAGATTTTTATTGTGGATAGGTACTCGATTATGGAATTTCAGTGGAACAATACTAAATTGTATAGTTTCACATAAGTAGTTTACATTTTTTAGTTACCGGAAGCAATAACTTGAGGCGATGTTTCTTAAACATATCTTTACTATAACGTGATAGATATCTCAACAAGCATTTTTAACTTCTTCCAAGTAATCAGTTTAGTCCTCAAGCAAGGTTCCATTGGATTATAAAGTTCAAAGGATAAACGATGAGCATGTAAATACACTGCAGTGTGAACTTGCAGCTTGAATATTACGGAGTGCTTTTCAACAACCTGTAATTTTGTGTGGAAACATATTCTCATTTGTTTTATCTGTCAGTTATCATTGTGTGTTGAAAGAATAGCTCTTAATTTCACAAGGCAAACAGACATACCTAAGTACTAGACTGAGTGTGTGAGTGAGCGAATACCTATTTACCTTGTATACTGTAATGTAATGTAATAAAAAAATCTGGAATGCTCCTCCGTATATCTGTACAGTCTTTGTTACAGAAATTCCAATCTTACGCCACATTAACTATAGTTCAAAAGAGTTAAGAAAAAGCCTTCAACAATTTTCTGATTGATGTTCATTATTTACTTTCTTGTAAAAGTTATACAAACAAAAAAATTAACAGCAGCAGCAATAGAATGAGATAAAAAACAAGTTAAGTAATTTCTAAAAGTTTACATCTCCGTGCATTTTTTGCTATAGCCTCACATTTAACGCAATACTAAAACTTTTCGGAGGAATTTGAGTACTCTATGGTTTCTCTGCAATTCTCATAATGAGTGATGAACCCAAAAGTCAACTAAATTTGTCTCTTCTTGAGAATCAAGATTGTTTCTGATCTCCTTGTGTATAGCCTATGGCTCCATTTGAGTAGCATATAAGTGTGTTTGATACAGTTAGATTGATAAGGTTGAAGTTATGAAAATGGAAGGTTTAAGCAATATTGCGTCCAAATAAAATTCCTTCGCTCCAACTGCACATACATATTGTCATTTGTATATATATATATAATTATACGTACAACGGAAAGAAAAGAGTACTTATTTCAAAAAATACACTTCTGACACATCATTGCACAACCCGGAGGAAAGACATTAATTTATTAAAGTACAGTCCCCTGAAGCTGACAAGGAGTATTACAAGTGTCTGCTCACGCCGTCAGCTTCATGTAATAAGTAAATTCAGTCACATTGTGTTTTCGTCACTCAGAATTGCTGAAATGTACCTGACAACTAGATGAGTTGTATAGAATATCGACCGTTAATTAGGTGTTAGTGTCTCATTAGTGTCTTGATTATACCTGCGCATATCACATGATAACATCCCTTCCGTCGTCGGTCAATGCTAAGTGACAGAGAAATTCATTAATTAAGGGAATGGAAACAAGTGTGTAAAGTCAACTAAAAAAGTCCCTATTCACTCTCTTGACACTCGTCAATTTTCTTAATGAGAACCCCAGTCCCAATGTGCTACTGTTTAAAACCGATGCGTACTTCTCTGTATTCCCCCGCTCATGCATGAGCCTTTTCAACCCGGAAAACATTCATGCCTGACATACCGTTACTCCAAACTGACATTATAATATACTTCGAAGTCATTACTGCTGTACTTGCTTTGAAATTGCGATGAAATAGTTTAATTTTGTTGGCGTAAATTTATGCTCATGTAACTTCTATCCTACATAATTAGATAATCTAGCTATCTGCTATAGTGTTACTATAATGGAAGTACTACGCGTCGTACATCAGCAACGGCATCTCGTTTTCTGATTTGATTAGGAAATTTCACAGGAAGCGCACTTACTACAAAATAATTTGAGATGTACGTGCAACTCGAATTTTAGGCTTATTAAAACATTAAATTATGCGGAAATACTTCAGTGCAAACTAAGTTGCTGAAAATTAATACTTATAAAGTCATGGTTATACTTACATCAAAGCAAGTTATGCCATCTACTAAATCTCATGCTCGTGAAAGCACAGAGTTGTAGGGAATACGACTTGACATGACCTCATAATGTTTATATTATTTGAATCAATTAGAATCGATCGTTTTTGCATATATCTGAATTTTTCATTGACCTCAGTACTTACTATGTACTTCAATAGTAAGTGAATACAAATTCTTAGTATAAGTTAATAATGAAGTAATGATTTTCAGTATCATAAATTCTCAATTCTGGGTGCAAGCACCAAAACGAAGGAATTTGACACTCATACCTCCAGTAATCTAATGTCTGTACCTATGTTGAGAGTATTGGCCTAGTGTTAGTGGATCCGTAGCTCCAACCCAAGAAGTAATCATGTTGGGAGTGTGCAAAGCCAAAGACAAGGGATCAGAACACAGTGTTGTCACCCCGAAATTCTATCCTTATTAAAGGCAAACAACAGGCCGTACAAGTTGCTAAAACATTTCGCTCATAACGCTCATCATTCATCTACTGCTGTTCTTGAAGCGACGAAAAATGCTAATAGTGATGACATTCTAACTTTAAGAAAAAATC
>JAQGAK010000225.1:0-112430 GCA_034696945.1 Lipothrix lubbocki
CCAAACAGTGGCTGACGAAATGATGGCTGACGAAATGTCGACTGACGAAGCTGTAACTGACGAATCACTCTATAACCCTTTAATCATCGTAATGATACATGCGTGTGCTTATTGTACTTTTTTAAAATTATTATGTAATAATAATAACACATGTAAGTGACTCTGACAATCAACATATGGATTCGTCAGGCCAAGAGAATTTAATTAATTAGTTATTATTTATAACTTTGGACATTTAACTAATACTTGAGAGAAAGAAACTTTAATACACCGGCACGACCACTATGGCGCCTACCTGTCGACACAGTAATACAATAATAATGCATTGAATTTTGTTCATGAATTTGCTTCTACAGATAGAAGATACAGATCTGTAAAATGCAAACCAATGAACGTTATTGTTTAAGCTTAACACTAGATAGAAAGAAAGAAGGTTAATATTACTGATACCGCCATGGCATTGACCTGAGTACAGTCTTGTTACAGTACAGAATCATTAATTTTCTCACAAAGAAGAGGTATACACTTTTTTAAATATCTCAACAAATCTCTTTTACGCACAGTTATAGTTCTAAGAATATTGTTAAAAATACTAAAATAATAGACTTAAAAATCACAACTTGGTAATTGGTAACTTGGTTGTTGAATCTTTCTTTTCCTTGTAAAACTGCCACCGCAGACACAATGTGATGATGCACTTGCGCTCACACTACAAGACGGCAACCTGAATTACCTGTAAACTGCAGCGGGATTGGATTTACTGGCTGAGGAATAACAATATAACCAAACTATACTATAGTTATACGTTATAAACTTCAATATAAATTACAATATGTTGTTGAAAACATTGCATTTCCGGATAAGTTCATGTATATGGATCATACTTTGCCAAAAAACGTTTCCAGCTATTGCTACTGTAGGCCAAGAAGATTATGAAGATGAACCGATAACTAAAATACCTTTACCAATATCACTCGTAGATTATGAATCACGGTTCTCTGCTAAAAATCAGCGAGACGGTGGCAGCAGAAGTCAAGTCACCCTTCAAGACTTTCCAAAGGCCAACGGAAACGATATTGGAAAAGAATGTGATTTTGATTTGCACAAAGATTACGTCAATCCGATATACCAAGCAGACGATAAGGATGCATACTACAAAGCAGTGCAACACTTTTTGGAGAAATTAAAGAACGACACAGCACTAGTAAATAAGTCATGTTTTACCATCACTGACAAAAAGCCTCGACATCTAGAATGCGATGCAAACACTAAAAAATGCAAATGCAATACTCAAGAACCTTACAAAAGTATCCTTCAAACAAATATCAAAGAATGTGTCGTAGAGAAGTCTGCGATTGGAACTCCCTGCCGGAAAGCTAGAAGTGAATATCTACGAAAGACGTTGTACTTCGGTTTTAGGAAGAAATTCAATGGTGCTACGGTCCCATCACATTATAAGGAAGCAGAAAATCTATTCGTTAATGCCTGGGCAAAATACACGGATCTGGAATCCCTGGAGAGCGATATAAGACGAGCCTGCTTTAATTATGATCAGGAAAAGAAAAACTTCAACGTGGAAAATTTAGTGAGAATTAATTTGTCTTACTCTTACACCACTTTACAAATAACTAAACCTGTCGATTGAAGACTCATTGCTTTCACGATGTACCTACAAAATACGTAAGATCTATGTATTTTTGTTTTATTTTCAGGAATGCTCAGCATCAGGTGAATGCCAATGCGTGTCAACAGATCTCACTAGGTTTCAATACGAAAGTAAAAGCGTAAAAGGAGTGAATAAGTGCGTGGCAAAGGATAGCGCCATATGTACATTAAAATTAACTTCTGGTTGGACCCTGTCGGATACAACCTGCTCCGACCCCGGGAAAGCATGTGAAACAGTTAAAAAGAAACCGAAAAAGATGGGCTTGACTCTTTGTGGAAGTAAAGCTGTCAAAAACACACATACTATGGTCATCGTATTAATGCCGTTTATTCTTACTGCTGTATTTATTTGATTTCCTGGACAACAGTCAAGTATCCATGACCAAATAAATGTCTGTTGTAATAACATATGATAAAATATTCTGAAATATTTATTAGCAATTTTCCCCGGGGAGCTCTTGCCATGCAAAAGCACCTTTATCTTTTTTATTGCGAATTTCGATTGCGACTGTGCTCTAATGCTCTAATGCTCTAACTAACTAATTCTGCTCCTCCTAATTGCTTGCATTGCAGCGCAGCGCTCGCTACCTACAGTATTACGAAAGTAGTATTGCGAAACGACGCAATTTAATATTGTAAATACGGATTCGGATCGGAATTTCTTCTGGGTAATAGTAATGTGTTTCTGTTTGTGTCTTATAGGCACATAAATTGTATAAAATTGCATTTGAAGTTGATATTTGAAACACCAAAAATGTTTACACAAGGACAAGTAGTTAACACAAAGACCAGAAAATCCTATATTATTCTGGCCCTCTTTATTCTACCTTTGATTCTTGCGAAATCGGTAAATGCTTTTGACAAATCTGTTAGTGACTCCATGCCAGAAATATTCGGTGCAAATTTAAATGAGACTTGTGATAAGGACATGTACGACAAATACATTCGCCCAATGTACGTGGCCGATAATCGACAAATATTCGTCGAACATCTTAATAAATTAAAGGAGTCCATGAATGGTAGTTTAGACATGGAACGCAAATCTTGCTTTTTGCATCGTAGATCAACTTCGAAAAACCATTATAAGTTCAGGTTCTTGGACTGTCGAGGAAAACCCCCTACGTGTCAGTGTTGTCAAGATGAACCGTTCAAAAGCAAACAAACCTTGGAGAAAGACGGGTACCATTGCAGGCTAGAAGCACCTACAGTGGGCTCGCCATGCCGGAGAGACAGGACAGAAGTGCTAAATAACCTTTTTTATAACCCTTTCAGAAATCGCGTAGAATTCGCAAAAAAACCTCTAGATATTAAGGCTGCAATTGATCGGTTTAGGGAAGGCCACGTTGATTACTGGAGAAATTATTCCTTACTTAGTGATTTTCGAACGGCATGTTTCTACCATAGGGGACACGAGGGGAACGTTTTTAATCCGGAAAACTTGGTAAGAGGATTTTGCAGTTAGTAGTGTCATCGTTTGGTAATAGTGTGAAAATTTTTACAGATTATATTTTGAAGGGACAAGTTTAGAACAATATTCTATCGTCGCAGGAATGTTCTTCGTCAAACAAATGCGTTTGTGTTCGCGACCGCAACAGATTCAATTACAACTTTGATGGAAGTAGTTGTGTCGCCTCAAAAAACACCATATGCAAGTTTCAAATGCATGGCGAGTCAACTACCAATTGGTATACATTCTCAGATGTGAAGTGTGTCGCGCCATTCACATGTCGAGCAGTGCCAATGCAAATACCGGAATATGTAAAGCTATATGCTTGCCAGGACCCCGTGTCCACCCATTCTGCGTTGTTTGTTACAAATGGATTCATACCCTTGATCATGTTTTCCAGTACTTTTGTTTTTATCCGGCAATGACCTTCCCCCATGGGCTACTGAACATTCTCCTGTGAATCAAAAATAATTTTATAAACGTATGATATGGATTGTTCCTTGTTTGTTTTTTAAAGTATATTTTATGAATTCGGCTTACTAGTTTTAAACATTTAGTGGATACTCACGTGAACAGGTGATGATTGTATGTATGTCAATTGTTTTACCAATTTTCATTGTACCAGTCTATTAATAATAAAGTAAATATGATTTTTATTTTACATTCTTTCGTCCATAAAATGCACAAAAACTAAAATATTATTTCCTTGTGCATAATCCTTAAATATGTTATCTAATAAGCAGAAAATATTGTGGTAGTCGTACAGATAAAGTGCTTCTACCTTCCCCAACAGATTACGTATTGCCATACATATGTAGCTTGTATGTAAAATAGTTTGTACTACTAATAGTATAGAGTATGCGGGCTCTGCAATTTTGTCGTTAAAAATAAAAAAAACGTTCCTCACCCTAAACAATAGAAAGTGTAAGCAGACGTGTCATACATATCACTTCATCATCAGCAGTATACTTCATTTCATAACCTTGTTACTCAGTACATGCGAATTTCATATTAGTAAACACCCACCAACTATCCCAATGCAGTACTTCTTTCATTGTGTTGAACTCTAATTTTCAAGTGGCAGACCACTATGCAGTAAAAAACACTGTTTGTAAAAATACACAAGCTCACGTGTATTCATGCAACGTGCTGCTCGAATATTTATGATTGAATTTAATTCAAGTTCACTGTTTCGTCGCACTCAATTGTCGCATCATGTCATCCAATGATTGCCCGTCCTAATCTTGAAAAGTGAGTATGAAATATTTTCAGCTCTCCAGAACTAGAAAAATACTTGATGAACTTAAACAAATTAGAAATATAATTATTATTAAGATGAATTGCTTAGATGATTGAAAGAAGTTATTACATGGAGTAGGAAGACTTACGCAACAACTAAACAATATCAATCACATATGTAACCAGTTGTTTATCTTATTGTCAGGATATAATAATAAAGAGGACGAAAGGTGAATTCAAGATCACGACAACACGTCGCTAATAGTATTGTAGACAATAAACATATTCCACAATCATAACAAGTTAGTATGCATGCATTGCTTAACGTTATCGGTATTTTCACGACACATTACTAATAATAATTGCATTCAACATGTGAACTACTAAAAACAAAACAAATATCACTGCACCCCATTATTACCATGTCTGCGATATTAATTTCATACTCACATAATGAAATAGGGAAAGATGCATATATTTAAGTAGGTATATCTATGCTTGAAAAGTTAAAACATTAAAAAACAGCGTTCCCCTCAAAGAACAAAGCATTGATGTAGGTTATATTTCAATAATAAATAATGAGATTTTGACGTGCTCGACAGTTTGACCTACGAATACCGCAAGAAAATGTTCAGTGGAGGCGTGAAGGAGCGATTAAGCTGAAACAAAACTGGTAAAGGCGGAAAAGAATACGCTGAATTATAAGTATAGGTAGGTATTTCTTCGTCCTCACCATAAATCACATTTCTACTTACCCCAATGCAATGACACGATACCTTTTGCTGCTATGAGATGAGAATATAGCTTGGTAAGTAGGGAATTTTAATGCCTAAAATCTTGCTTGGCGAACATTTACGGGTTATCAATCTAGATGACCCACTGTCATATCATTAATGCTTGTTCGACAATGACTTGGAATTAAAATATGTATCACATTGTTATTTGTATACATTCAGTACATCCTTCAAATATAAACTTAGTATCTATATAGACTAGGTATAGCACACTATGTATACTTGTTTGTATTCAGTAATAAAAGTTGTCCTTTTGACTTCACAGATCAATTGCGTAAATGCTTCCCCAATCAAACCAAATCAGAATTTTATGATTGCATGATCACTGCCTGGCTGCCTGGAAAAATTTGAGCGGATGATATTACTCATGGTTTAATACAGCACAACAGCCCTATAAGATATTCTGAAAGTATACGCTGGAACCTTTTACGGCCAAGGTCAGTAGTAAAAGGCTCTCACATCAAAATTGATTTAACATTCCTACTCTTCCCCAAATTATTCTAGTTTGTATCATAAAATCAAGAGTAACCGCACCCTCCTTTTAATATATTGGTCAGATTTGATTAAAAGATGAAAATAACTAAGAATATAATTCCGTGGTAGCTATAGTTTACAGGAGTTCCTTTACTACAGAGAACTCCCCCCACTCTCATTTACATACATACGAGATTTGTTCATATAAGTATTTATAGCAGGAGATAATTTAGTGTTCTTCTTTACGAAACGAATGCCATATAAAATTAGGTACGTACAGATACATATATAGTGCTCTCGTTCTCCAGTCCAACATCATGTTAACACATTAAAGGGAGCTACTGAAGGATATTAAGAGTGTGACGATAGTGTGCTTAATTGGCTTAATTCATACAACAGTTATATGGAGAGTTCTTGATTGATGCTACCGAGGAGATTAACATTAATCATCTGTAATGAATGGATACCATATACAGATATGCATGGATTTTTATTCTGCACGTGTATGTCACGTTTTGTAATGATCCTATCCATACCCTCTACATATTTTACATTATGGATCGTATATGGTATATGTAGATAATTTGGTATAGATACATATTAATCATGGTTACGTATATGGGTAAACAATAAATTCTACGTGTAACTGATGGGAATAGCAAGTAACTCTGCCATGTAAACACAAGCTTATGGTAGATACAGTTGTGTGAAAGTGTGTACTTATTTACTATTTCTCAATAATTATAATTATTATAACGTTTTTGTATATATTTTCTACATGGGCAGTGTTTCCTTCCTTGTTTCAATATTGATCGCTTCACATGTTATGACTGTGATTTGGATTAATTACATATTCTTGAACAGTTTAATGACAGAGCTGACAAAAGGCTGTGGCTATACAATTAACCATGCTACTTCCTCAAAACAAAAGGAATTTTACAGGAGGAGATGTATATATACTACTACTCGAATAAAAGTGGTTATAGAGTTTGATTATGACTGACATTTTAGTTCCAGATCGTTCCAGGGTATCTCAACGGGTTTGTATGCATGGAACAATATAAACCTACAGGATTGCAAATAAGCTTGTATATTGATGATTCTCGTATATGTTAGTCATAGTACATTGTGTATTTTATGTGTTAAACAAGGTGCATAGAATATTATTCTATATGTTAAGCACAATTAGTGTTGAATGTAAAAAAGCCGACTTGACTGTTCTTGCATGTGAAGTGCCAAGAGCCGTGAGGTACAAAATAAGTTGAGGAGCATACACATGCAGCAGTCGTGGATTATCGTTGGCAGGATGAACATCCGAGCTTGTTTATGTTGCTGCCACTCCTCGTGGAGTGCAGTTGTCTTGTTAATATTGCTTATTATTGGTGCAGAGGCCTCCAGTCCCTGGAATCAACCTGGACTGAATTTAATATTTAAGCCGGACTTAGTACATAAACAGGGAATCAAGGAGTCGAAAGGTGCTTTACAACACCAAGAAAGTGGTAGCCAGGGTAGTGCTCCATCCCGGACTCCAGCTGTCAAGACCCACAATCCTCCAAGTCATAGTTGGGGTTACACAAAATACGGACAGGAGATCGGTCACATACGACATAGTTCCAGTCGGAGAAAAAACATTCCGAACAACATGAATGTTCCGTGCCCCAGAGATTATATTAAGTTACGCAATGGGAAGTGCCGGAGAATGCCAAGTTTTTACTCATCTAGAGTTGGTTAGGATTTTCATGTAAGTCAATTCTTATCGTGATTTATATACATACATGTACAAATGAAAAACATAGGAATCCATGATACTTATATAATATTACTTACGTTAATCTTCAGTGACTATTGTGCAGGAAGATTTGAAAACAAGTTTTAAAGTATTTATAAACCAGTCATTAGCATATTATTTGTATAAATAACCTGTGTACCAATAATAGGAGATGAGATTCAGAGAGTGATTTGAATATCAAGCGAGTTCCCTAATATTTTTTGTATCTTATTTTGTGCATGTAGATGTGATACTTCCCACAAAACATTCTCTCTACACAACAGAAGGAGAAGGCTGAAAAATTCCTGACGATCATATTTTTGCGTGCCTGGGCATCGACAAAAAATATTTTATTTATTGTAATCATCCAACTCCCACACACATCTACAATATTTCATGCAAATAGAACCGTTGGACTAAACCTTTGCACTGGGAAAATCACTCCTCAAAGTAGTGATTCCTGCCTCATACCTCATACTACACTTACTCTTCTCTGGCTACAACTGAAGATCGTATGTCGTGACGGTGAATTTTCATTGTGTTCCAAAATCTCAAACCATTGGTTGTCCCGTAGCTGCAAAGTATTCGTGCATCTCTCTTCTTTTTTAAGTTCTTCCTTCCTCTATACACTTTAGTCGGAATTCGTATTTGATGATGTGGGAAAACAATGATGCTATCGTGTCTTGGCGTTTCAATTTCCCTGGATTTCATTTCGCTCCATAAAAACAGTGCTATTGAATTTCTCTATTTCATGTGTTTGTCAAGAGCACAAATTTGTATAGCTGGGCTTGTATATTATAGTTAGTTCTAAAAACCCACGAGTGCACAGACCTTCAAGGGAAATCCCACCAAAGACCTTTGCGAACATGAGAATTGTTGTGTGTTTGTGCACAGAAGATATCATTTTTTATCCGTGCGAAAAGCCTGATTAGCTTTAAGATTTATATTTCAGTGCTGAATTATTGAATTTTATTGTAACTGAATCCTCTACAGGATCACCAGTATTAAATAGTGCACAGATAACGATATTATAATGTATAATAGTATAAACGAGGAAAGTCCGGCATGCACATTGTAAATAATTATATAGTATGGCAAAGCTTTTTATTCTGCATAATTACCACCGAGATTTATTGTATTGATTGTAAACTTTGGGATGGCTTTCCTGCCTTTATAGAAAGCGACTCCTGTTGGTTATCAAGTTAATATCACGACTGAATCGGTGTATTAATCTGAAGGTACCACTGATATGTTTATTTATTTGTTTGTATTTGAATAAAATAATAGTTTCTATTCCTCAATAAAATAATTTGTTTTTTCTAAGTTTTAATGGCATCCTTGATTTGGCAAACATAAAGCCATTTTATCTGCATTTGCACTGCTCTTTGAAGTGAACCGGAACTGTAATATAATGTGTGTTAGCTGTCATCATTCTTGTTCATAGCTTTTTTACCAGAACTGTGATTCAAGCTGCATCATAATTTATTGCTTTATTATAACATTTTTTTGTCAAACATATTCATTCATTTTCATGAGCTGTAGGAATTGGAATATGATTATTAGTGTGCATATGCACTTGAACTATCATCACCGTGTGTTTATAGTAACAACGAATAGGAATTACACACAGATTCGTCACAGTTACTTAAGTGATACTGTTACCTAAACAAATGCGTCATCAAAGGTCAGTCATAACGTAAAACGTAAGAAGCGAGAGTCTAAAGTTGCACAGCTTGCGGATTGAACACCAAATCAAAGATGCTAAAATTCAGCTTAGAAATGCATATACTTATAGTAAAAACATTTTTCAGTAAAGGTAATTCCTGTGTTCCGCCACGTGCAGACTAATAACATCGAGAGTGAGCATGCAATATTTTGGGTTCACATCATCCAGCGTTACTTGGAATGGATCATCATACACTATACGGAATGTATTTGTATTACTACTACTACATATAAGTACTACAATATGTGAATTTCCATTGTCTTTTTATTGCAAGAACATGCTGTAAGTAATATTAGTCTGCTTGCACATTATAGTAGCGTGACTCAAGACTATGATGATGACTCACTTATGGTAGTGCGGGTTTATTTTATTTTGTCAGTCAACCTTTTCTTTAACGTACATGCCTGTAGATATTATTATAAAAGAATGCCTACAAAAGAAATAGTAGCATATGTGTTTGGAAATCAGAACCGCATTCGCAAAAAGTCTTAACCATTTAATTTCCGCTCGCCCTTAATCAGCCGATTTGATCTACCCCAACGGGAAAATAAGGTATGTAATTAGGATTGGGCTTCCCTGACATTTATATAACTTTATAGGTAAGCTATATTGTCGGCCTGTATTACACATTCACACACATACATATCACATATCAAAATTATTTTTGGTCTTGAACATTATCAAGGTTAGCCTTACGGAGGATAATTTTAGAATTGATTGGGCAGGTGCCTACACAGAATTTATATGTGGTTCATTTAACCCCAATGAGTGTGAGTGTGCTTTTGTCTTTAGACCCTGTAAGTGATTCCATGCATGAGGAGGTGTTGTTATCACAATCAGATATACGTACACTATAAATAATAATGTCCCTGGTATTCACCTTCCTCTTGACGTGTAAAATATTTTTACAATCAGTGCGTAATGGAAGATCCTTATTGGTGTGTCAGTACCAATGACCAAAAGATTTCTTCGCTCACAGCCACAAGCATTACTATATTATATGCTAACGCAAATTTAGACAGAAACAGTTCGAGTGTTTTATATACAGTTGTGATTTGTTTAAGCCATAATGCCTAATTAACGGTTGTACCAGGAAGTTTTATGATATTGATCGACTTTATTCAGGTTTTTGCTTTGATAACTCATTAAAAAGTACTGGAAGTGGTGGGGGGAAATCCCGACAATTTGTTAAGTCTTTACGCTAGAGTATCAGAGTTGAGCCTACAATCGTAGATACAGTAAGATAGTAATGCAGGAAAATCAGAGAATTTCTGTAGCCGTTTCTTACATGGCTGGAGTGTTCGAAAAATTGGAAAAAAATGTAAAAACTTTTAAATTCAATGCCGGGGCAGAAGTTTGATTCCATATCCTTTGGAGAGTCGCAACTTAACTGCTATGATACTTGAGGGGGGATACTTGTGCCTTTGAGCTTACCTATATGTATAATTTTTGCCTGTGTCAGTATAGATGTAGTTTCTCATGTAAAATCAGAATGATTTTCTACTGCAACTGCTGTACTTACAATTAGCAGGATCATTTACAGCGTCCAAGTAGTTGGGATGTGTCGAAAAATGTAAGATGTTTTCCTACACATGGAGAATAGTATAGAGCTATATTTGTTTAGGTTTACTGAGTGAGTATGCTCATTTAATTTTTGACAAGTTCGTTGTCCCGGCGTACAGCAACTCCACTAGAGTGGAACAACAAACTGGAACGGATATGCTATGTGTATGCGCATAAATCTAAGCATTGACCCGCATGTTGCTGTTAGAGAACTATATCTTCAATGTTATTTATTATCTCCAATTTCATATATGTAACAGCCCCGAGTATTACAATGGGGATACTGTCATTTCCTGCTGCATAAATATTTAACTTTTGTTCCCAAAGCATTCGAATATTCTGTATCATTGTCATATACAACTATATAGGAGTAGATCAGTATTCTTGTAGCTACGCGACATTCTATACATGCGGAAAAAAGGAAGATGCCCATGAAATTGCCTTATCAAAGCAACTATATACTTTTATCAACATAACCTTCCTGAATCCATGAACCTGCTTCTGTCTAATGTCTAAGCCCATAATATGTGTAGTACATATTATATCCAGAAATCACAATTGTATGTTTGATGCTTTGTGGTTTTTGTCTTAGAAGAGCCTTCTTATTCGAGGCACTGACCTACACAGCTGCGAGTAAAAATTAATTTGCGTACAGTTGTTCATCAGCAATTTGTCGACGTAGTTCGCAGCAGAATTAGGCTGGTGTGTTATAACTATTGCTGTCAAATAATATCTGCAAATATAGTCATTACGTTCTGATAATTAAATATTAAATAAGCTTTAAATTCTCGTCATATAAACGTTAATAGCTTCGGACTTTTTTTTATTTTCAACTCATAAGCAAGCTTTATTAATTGTTTTTTGGATTACAGTAAAGACAACCTGCTATACACAAACAGGTGTACGTGTAGTCAGGTACACCTACATAGAACGAAGGATGGCAGTGGCAGCGAACAAACGAGGGATGAATTACTCGGCAATACTGTATTGGATCTTGGTCAGTTCCTTAGTTATCTTACAAGGAGAAGCTAATAACATTCGAAAGACCCCCCGAAAAATTTCCCGGGACGAAAGCAAAATTACTTGCAAAGGTGAAGCTGGTCAGGGATTAGATTGGTGAGTAAACACATATAACCGTACATACGTACAATAGACACAAAGCAACAAAGTGTTACAAAAAGTATTTCAATAAAAATGCATGCAAAAGTTAGATAACAAAGAGTTGACACAGTGGGGTGTCGCATTGGTAAATTCAGTTTAAAATAATTGTAATATTATCTACTTCATCCAGGTTTGTCGCGTACAAGTTGGCCAAGATCCCAGAGTCAGACGATGCTAACATCCGTGAAGGTTACGGACATGCTTTGCTGTACCCAGGAATGAAGATATGGTTGCTGTCTACTAAAAGTGTGAATGATTCTCAATCAGCTATAGGATTATCAACCTCTTACATTTTTCAGGTAATGTATAATTAGTATACAGCTCTAGAAGACTAAGCTACGAGAAATACATAAATAAGATTTGTTATTAATGTACATATGAAATTACATATTAGTACAAGTGGAATATGGGCTTTGATAGTGGAAGGATCTACTTTTTAAAATTTTAGAAAAGCGCCTCTGATCTTCTCTACGTCACATACAATGATCAACCTCCTTCAGCTCCAGCTGTCGCAACTAATGGACACACTAAAGGAGTCATCATCGCTAACCACGATGGTGGAATTTGGCTTCAGCATTCTGTTCCGCATTTCCCATCCCCCGACAAAGAGTACTTTTATCCGAAAACTGGAGAACATAATGGCCAAACATTCTTCTGTATGACGCTCTCTCCAGAACAGATTGACAATACCGTTGCTGGTATTCTAACCATAACAAAGCCTCACATCTACAGTAATCGGCTACCTGCATCTTTGAAAGGAATCTACCCCAATCTTGGAAAGTTACTGTCTACCAAACAAAAACGGAAAGGTAAATCAGGGCGTCAGAAATGGCCAAAAAGTAACAATTTTAACTTGGATGTTGGGGGCTTGAACTTAACTATCTTCGCGAAGGCTCCTAAGTTGCAACAAGGTAACCGTATTTTCATATTTATTTTGGATAGCGTATTCAATTCAGTTTTACAACAATGTCACTATTTTATGTGTACTAATAAAATAATCATAAATGTCTATTTAAAGAAATCTACTCCGATTGGATTGCTCCAACGTTCAAGACTAACCTGAAAGTTCAATCTTGGTTAAACGGAGCCCATCCTCTAAACTGTACCTTGAAACCTTACACCGTCCTGAACATTGACAATAAATCCGTTGCTGGCGCTGATAAATTTTCAACCCATATTGATCATTCCAAATGGGCTATTGGTGAATCCGAATGGACGTGCATTGCAGACTTGAATAGAATGGTATTATATTTGAATTAATTTTGAGTAAATCTAGAACGCCAAAACATTTCATTAAAACATTTAATAAAATTGATTTTACAATTTGACAGGATCACCAAAAATTCCGTGGTGGAGCCGCTTTATGTTCACAGGATAAAACTTTGTGGTCTAATTTCCATGATATTATTGTTAATTTGCAACCTTGTCCATTTAAAAAGAGTAGACACTACCTATAATGCGTACAGATTGCTGGAAGATTGTGTGATGTATAATGTTATAATCCAATTATAGTTCTAGCTAACACAGTTATGTGACGAAATGTTGATTATTTGTTTAAATTGTACATATTTTGTTCCTTGTTACTGTGTACTTAGGTAAATTTTTAGTTACCTGTGTAATTATTTCAGACAATTTGTAGCTAAATACATCCTGTAGAATTGCAAAACGTACATTACCTTTCAGAATAAACCCACGTTTTTCCTGAACTGCCTTACTTTGAATTAATAAGGATTTAATTGGAATAACTCTATTTATCTTGCATGGGCACATACTACTTGAAACATTTTTATAGGTCAGGCTGGGTATGCTCTGGAGTATATACAGTTAAGTACAAATAATTACCAATTTGTCTAGTCTAACGTACAAAGAGTTCAAATCAGCAAAACATAAACACTATATTTGCAAAATAAAAATGTGGAAATTATTACTCATCACGATCAAGCATTCTTTTTTAGTATTCAGCAAATTATTATTCACATTAAGTCCTTCATTGAGTTAACAGGTTTTTGCGTTAGCATAAAAAATTTGTTGTAATTCTTGCATAGTTAGAAATTCCAACATTAGATGCAGCAAGTCTCGCCATATGATGAAGCTGTAACCTCTATGCATCTTCTGTTTTTAAAATCAACGCCACCTTTCCATTATTAATACAGTAACGTACATAAATGGTCAAAATAAAATCATGTAAGCATTCCACAAACAATGACAGTTGTAGCGTTTGTTGTTGAAGTAGCCTTTAAGCCCAAAGTATAACGTGGGCGGATGTTAATTCTTGTAAAGTTGCTTAAATTGCACAGTTTATAATGATTAAATTACTCAAATAATAAACATGGAATATAACAGTACATATACATTTCGATTTTTCCATTTTGCAGCTACACTGGCCAGTTTGTACAACCATAGCAAAGATAAGAAAGACATGAATTGAAGTTGAACGTAACTAACCATATATCTGTATCCAAGTCTAGAATGAATGTCGAAAATAATAATTATGCCATTACCATAACTGCTAATTGATTAGAAATTAACTTGTTATAATTCTGGTAAACTATAAATTATCATAAGGACATGACATAAAAGTAACTATTGGACTTCCAACCGACCAGCCGAGTCTTTGTACGAGTAATTTTGTAAATGAGTGTAATTTATTACTATAAAGCTTTATATAATAACGGGTGATCTGGTGGTTGTTCATGAACTTTAATTTGATCTCTCATCTAATTTCTTTGACCATGAATATTTTTCAGGGCTTATAAGAAACGGGTATTGGTGTTGATAATATAATTTGTTAAAACTTCCCTGCTCTACATTGCTCTTACAAGGTGTATGTTTATTACGTATGTACACATTCGGCTATGTAGAAAATAATAAAGTTAGTCTACATATATATTTTGTTCCCTTCGAAAGCTCTCATTGAGCGCCAAACAACTTCAATTGACGTTATGTCTTCATTGTGGTTCGATTTGGGACAATAATAATTAATTGGCAGAAGTAATTATTTTGTGTCAGAGAAAGTAATCAAAATGTCATGTCCGAGAAATTTTAAACAAGCACATACAAACTGAATATGTAGCTTTCTAACAAATCAAAGTTGTTTTAAAAGCTTTATAATGATGCTCAAAACACATTTTAATTGATTATTTTGCTATATTACAACAACGTTTTTTATTGTGTCATCCGATCCAACCCATGTTGAGCAACTATCATTATTGTATTTATCGATTCAAAATAGCGTTATAATCATCATTTTCACAATTTGTCCACGAACGCAAATGCTGTACAAGTATATAGTAGCCATTTAACGAGTTAACCCACAGGTACATGTAGTGTAATTTCTATAATTACCATTATTTCAATTTGAAGCTTACGAAAAAGTACCTTTTATTACTGACAGCAAAAATAATTATTGCACAATTATTATTTCCATAGATTTTGTCACCCAAAAATTCCTTGAATTATATAGCCGTCTTGAATAGGTTTAATAGTAGTGAATTGAGTACACCAGTATACCTGTCCATACACTACGATAAAGTTATAAAGTATCTTTGCTCTTTTAATTTATCCTACTTGTGTTATACCTTCCTTTTCGTGTGGTAAGAGGAGGCAAAATTCACACCAATGTGCCTGTGTGATGAGAAGGTTCCCAAAAATGTAATATCGACAAAGCCATGATCATTTCAATTTAAAAGTATCGGTTTATTTGTCTGCATTACTCAAACACTGGCCAAGAATTATTACCTTTGTTATATTATTTGAAAATGTTAAGTTCAAAGCTCATGCAACGTTTTGGATTGTTCACCAAGTTCGCCGCACTCAATGCTGTTTTGCCCTTTGAATGGCACCAACGAGGGAATAAATTTACAGAGACGTCCTACAAAACAAAAGTACTTCTTTGGAGAACCCGCATTTGTTTAGTTTGGTTCGTTTGGATTTTTCTATTGGGAAGACTTGCAGAATCTTATCTTGTTCATGGGGCAAAAGTGACAGACTTGACTATTCATTGCCTCTGGTGTGGGAACTATAGCCTTCATTCTGTTCTTCATTTAAATACTTTTCTAAGATGGAGGCAAATAGCCATTTTTCTTAATCAATTTTTCTACTTGAATCAAGCTAAAGGATGTAAGGATGATTTTGAATATACTATAATCATTTTCATTGATATTAAGATTAATTTTGTCGTAAATGTCTGAGGTAGATTTATACCTGGGTATATTTATATATGTACAAGTACAGTATATAAGAAATCAATTATATCATGGCTATAATGATAAATAAACATTATTTTATGTTCATTAAAGTTAAAGACTCAACGCATCGAGTAAATCGGAGTATCGAAAAGTTCATGAGGAACTTCGGCAGTATCGCAATATTTCACACTATCCTGACTCTGTTCATTTTCATGGATCACCCGGAAAAACGACAATACCTGGGATCCGTTTTCCTAAAGCTCTTTAATCACCCGAGTATTGTCGTGTTTTTTGGATGCTACGAGTTTTTGCAGAGTACTTTCAATTGGAGTATGATCCTCGTTTATATGTTCATCATTCTTAGCTACATGACGGTTATGGGGACATGGCTATTCAACTTGAGGTTAAGTGAAAAAATTTAAATGTCTAATGATTTTTAATTATTTTTAAAGTTGATAAATAAATTAAATTAAAAAACCGGATAAAAGGCAATATGTTTTTAAAATATATTAGGTCAAGACTTGCTACTTGTGAAAGTCCCAGCGATCACTCCCAATGTCGCTTTGAGTTTCAAAAATTGCTTCTGCTAAATCACAGATTTAAGGACTGTTGTTATCCAGTTGTAATAACCGGACATCGGCTAGTACTGGTGGGATTAACAATTGCCGGGAGCTACGGAACACTTAACTTGTTCCACTTAACTCGATCCAGGCCAAAGGTGTACGGTGTGTATTTTGTTACCACAACTACCGCTATGGTTTTCCAGTATTTCTACTACAAAGCGTCTACCTTCATCTTCCAAAACGCAAGAGCTGTCCAGGGATTTTTAATGCACAACAGCATTACAGACAGGAAAGATAAACGCTTCTCCACACGCTTTCAAGGGCTCCCTCGACGCTGTGATTCCTTCTCAATCTTTAATCAATGGACTCCACCACAGTTTTTCAAGAAAATAATTTTCGCCTGCATTAAAATGCATTTTTACTTGCACAGCAATGTGTCTATTTTTAAGAAGAGTAATAATACAGCTACTTAGTTAGCCTTGAATTGTTTGCATTTTTACAATTTACTTTTAGTTTTAATACCATGGTCTAATTTTTATCTGGATTTTAAAAATATACCTCGCATCCATTGAAGTTTTTTAATCGATCCAATTTATTTTGTGGTTAATTGTTTTAAAATCATGTACTGTGGACATCTCGAACTTTTACGCAATTTTGTAACTCACAAAATTCTTAGTTTAGTTAAACTTACTTAACGTACCCATTAGCAAGTATTTTTATTATTTACCAAATTTCCTACGTCAAAACATAAATATTAATTCCGATCAATTTTGAATTTATTTTTACTGTTAAAATTTTGGTGACTTTTACTGTTTGCAAATAATAAAATTCATTTTTACCCGAAGCGGAAGTAATAATATTTAAAACTCGCCTGGTGGACGGCGTGGACTGTAGCTAGTTGATGGAGCTGTGGGGCTTGATGGAACTGGCGGTAGGGTTATAAATACTCCCAAACTGGTTTCTGATGGCTGTGGAGGTTTGCTTAGCTTAGCATTGGAAGTGGGAAATATATTTTGAAGATGAAATGGCCCCTTTGTTTCTGAACTATTTAACTGCATTGGTGAAATCCTTTTTAAAAATTCTGATTGCATTAAACCTGGTCGAGGTGGTAGGTGTTCTTGAATCACATTATTCGGATGAAATCCGTCTAAAGGAACTAAAGTTGGATGAAGGAGACGAGGAACCACACTGGAAACTGGTGGTGGTGGTGCAGAAGTCAGACCAGTCAGACGAAGTTTCGGCACTGGAACTTGCGGTGAATTAGGTTGAAAATATTTCGGTGTTGGGGATTTTAATGCGTTTAGAATAACACCACCAGGAGAAAGAAGAGGAACCAGAGGTTTTTGTGGAGGAGTATGTGCTTGTGGATACTTTGGCAACGAAATTATTGGGTAGTCCCCCGGATTCGGTTGTGCTTGTGGAGATTGAAAAGGATCATGAAGGGTATCGTTGACATCTTGTGCATTTGAAATTGAACGTGTACCAGTTCGATTAGCAACTACATTATGATCCTTTGAATTTGTTGGAATAGTGTCGGGGTCAGTTTGACTTTCAAGTTTTGAAATTAAGGAATATAATCTTGGTGGAACAGGCGGCAACTCAGGCTCAGCAATGTCTGGTAGGGGCGGATATGAAGGCAGAGGTTGTTGATAAGGATTGAAGTATGTTGGTACAAAGTATGGTTGAGATCTCTGATTGTAATAATTGAGCATCGCCTTGGATGAATTATTTTCAAAGTTTCTGGTAGTCGCAGAAGGATGTTGAAAATATGGCATAAATTGGTAAGGGGATGTATGGGGATAGCTGTCTATGCGTTTCATAGAATTCTTTAATTTTCTGCAGTATTTTTTTCTACTTGGTTTAACTTCCGACGGTTTCTTGGATTCTTGTTGGAACGATACTCGAGGTTTTGGCACAACATGTAATTCGGTAGGAATAATTTGCTTCTTGATTACCAAAGGTTTGTCCGTTTTCGATTTTCCAGATTTACTTTTGACAGAATTATATTTTGCAAATGGTGATTTTTTCCCATTTAAAACGATAGGAGCAGTTGATGGAGAATGAAATGCGACAGTGGGTGATTGGAACGGTGAGAAATATCTAAAGTTGTTAGGACGTGCAACGGGTATAGGCAGTTGAGATGGCACTGGGTTCTTTTTCTTGCTTACTGTTGGTATTACTTGGTTTTTGTTGATCGTACCACCACCTGGCGGTGGTTCAAACACTGAGATTTCAGGGATTGTCGATCTCTCTTTATTCCTCGATACTGAATTGACAACGTAATAAGCGGCTGACCTGGAAACCAGTTGTAAGTATTGTTATAGTTCAATGCATGTTGATTTTTTATTTTTTGGTTTTAGTTAAGGAACCAATTAAATTAACTAATTCTAAAGAATTTATAATTGTCAATCAGAAGTGACACATTTAAAGTTCCATATTCTTCAGTTAAAGCACACCTGCCGTGTGCTTTAGAAAGTTATGCTTTTAATTTACTAATAAGCCAAATTCCCACTGATGTAACAATAACGTTCAAAAGACGTTAAAAGGGGTTGTATGGTGAAAGTGCCACATATTAGGTACAACGGTACAAGTATATTGTATACGTTCTGAATTCGTTGTTTTTAAATTCCAAGAAGACCGTACGTACTTTTCTGTAGTCCTTGTGTCATCCATTAATGCGAATCATTTAGGGTCAACACTCCGTTGGGATTGTTGGGAAATGATTGCCATGTGATGTATAAAGATAATTTATTCATTGCCAACGTGCCTTCCGCATAATGTAATCTACAGTATTTAAATTGCAATAGGATTATATTTCAAACAGCCAACGTTTCAATTATAAATAGCTATGCTTACTGTGTCGCCGAACATCCGGTGTGCTTTAAAAGTCCTCCCCACGACTGGTTCTTACAATATATATAGACACCCAGAATTTCATTTCATACCAATTAATTTCGTTTCACCTTGTAACCTAACAGTGTTTCGCAAGTAGAATTTAAAGCGATGTTTTGAGATCATTGTGTGCAATTTGAATTCTTGCATTCCACATGCAAGTTTAATAGTGTAAATGTGTTATACACATTTTCAATTTGAATTTTTAATATCTTGCTTAATTTGTATTTATAATTATCTAATCTTGTCCGCCATTTTTGAGCTGAATTGTTCTAATTCTTATCACCTTTAATAAAAAATATTTATGCTGAATCTTTGATTTGAGCGTTCATGGCGTATCACTCTTGATTTTCAGAGCAATTCGTATTCGTACCCGCAATATGCCTACATACATACATAGGTATTTATCCTTCCGTCGTCTCTCTTTGCGGAGGTTGACAATGGATTATGGATATGGATGCTCTCCTTTCCCTTGTATTATAATAAATCCCTTCTTGGAATTTTGGGAAATCCTAGGGAAATCACAGGGTCGGAATTTAAAGGAAGGCAATGACAATGAAGTCACACAGCGACAGCGTGTTTCTTGTTCTGATTTCAGAGTTTACCTTTCACTACTAACACTCACCCTTCACCCATATGTTTTAATTAATTTTAATTTAATATTTATTCCGTAATTGAAATACTGAAACTGAACCGTTACATTATACAAATAACAATATAACAATTTATTACAAACTAAAATTTTTTAGTACTATTTTTATAACGTACTTACACAATCAGTTCTGTTAACTTGTTCTTTCATTTGGTTAGCTTACATATTAAGTTTAGTTAAATAAGATTTCTATATTCATTTCAACTTGTTGATTTTTATTAATAATACAAAAACATAAAAGACATCATTTTACAGAAACACTGAAAATTCGTAGCCTCATCAACTCTATGTATAATTGTAATTTAAGAGGACATCTCGAAGAGCAACAGACAATATACTGTAGGCTTCTTTATAATGCTCTACAAATTGTTTTATTCTATTGGAAATTCAAAAATACTGTAAATCGAAGCCTTCAAAGGAACCCAAAGGTGGTGTTCGTACAACAGAAATGAAGTAATGTGGAATGTAGGGTAATTAAAATTTTTGATTACAATTTTGCAATCATTGTATTGTTATTTTTACAACTACGAACTTTGCTGTCAATTATTGTATAGTACTTGAAAAGTCGTGATAACGAAGAAAAGTAATAGAATTATAATTAAATACTATAGTATACTTGATGATTTCGTACTAATTTATTCAAGTAAATTATTAAGTCAAATGATACTATTATTTCTTTGTAAATACAAGCATCCAATTATTCATTCCCTATAAATACATATGTATATTAATGTTTCATTTTAACACTTAACGTACTACTACAATATTGTACGCCTATACTATTGAAAGTTCGAACGTCCACACATTTCGAACAGTTTTACACGGAAATACGTACGCATATTTCATATGCGAGGAGTGTTTTCGAGTAAAAGTATTCCCAAAAATCGTAGAGGAAAAACACAGGAATTCCCAACAAGCAGAAGTATTTCATCGGAATATTACAGTTGCACAAGAACGCATGAAATGTATTTACGCATGTACGCTTCCGCTTCCTTTCCCATACGCTGTACAGGATCAACTACGCTGTGATCATCTGCGTTTCAGCGGGTAATATCAGCGACTAACGTTTTATCTCTATACCGTGACTACGCACATTTGGGGCCTATGCTATACAACTATACAATACACATATATATGGCCATGTACTATTGGAATATTTCTTGGGTTATATTGTATTATTAGTAGTAAAAACATAATTACATACTTGTCAATAAACCTTCCTGATAAAACTCCAGATCTGGACCATTTAAAATTCCATATGGTTAAGATATTGGCAGACATAATATGTAATATATGCGTATATGCAATCTACATGTACCAGGTAAACTCATTGATTGTACTTTTGTATACCTGCTGCAATGCAAGTTGTAACACGAAAAGCACTAAAATGCATGTGTACAAGGTAAAACGTTTACTACGAGGGGCTTTACGATTTGTGTGTATATTACCGTTACAGCATATCTGCATATCCTACGTATAAGAACGTCGAGTTTGACAACAAAACTTCATTCATGAATTGTTTTGCCATAAGGAAGGACTTCTGGACGTTGCAGTTCTCTTTTACTCTCTTTTATATAGGCGTGAGTTAAGGTATACTGTAGGTTTCCGTATCAGACTTATAATACTTAAGTTGCTGGGAATCTTTCCCTTTGTAATATTTTTGGACTTTGCAATTTGCTAACTGTGTGGTTTACATTTACTATCCCACGGACCTTGATAATAAGGAATGGAAGGATGTTGTGGTAAGTTTTTCATCACTGTCTTTTGGTGTAAAAAATGTTTCTTATTAACAATAATAATAGTCTGCAAGACAATATCTAAAAGTGTACTTAATTATTATTTAATTCAATTAAAATAATGCAATTAATTATTTTTAATTTGCAGAATCTCAAAGTAAGCATATCAAGCGTGCTGGGGACTACTTATTGGGCTTAGTTTTGCCCAAAAACAGCCTCAAAGCTCTTACCAACTGTATTGCACGGAAGGACAAGACTGATTATTTTCGTGTTCTGAGGGTAAATAATTTACAAAAGCTTTTAATTTATTAGTAAATTTTTTTTAAATGTCAATAATAGTTATTACAGGCGTTTTTCAGTTAAAAAACGTATACGTAAACGGAATAAAATTGTCAGTACAGTTTATATTTTATATATTATTTATTTTTATGTATACTAGATTGTCAACCTAGAATCTGATGATGTTGTCACAGGCGAGGATATTCAAAAAGCGAAAAATGCAATTCTGAAAGAAGCGTTTCTGCTGAGCCTGCTGGAGGGTGAACGGGGAATACTGCGACATTATGGATTATATAAAGTATACTTAATTAAATCAAGCTTTTTATTAAATAATTTAAACATTCTGCGTATGTTAATTTATGCTGCTTACCTAGAAATAATTTCCTTGAGCTTGACTATATTGGTTTTTTATTTATGTTTTAATATGATTTTTTCAGGACGTTGCTGTGGATGATGAAGGAAACCCCTACCCCAGAGTGGTCTCAGTAGTGGATTGCTACGTTCCTCATGATTTTAGTCCTAATTATACATCCTTTACAAATCTTTATTTTTATATGAAGGAAAAGAAACGTATTTCTGAAGATGAGGCTATAAGACTGCTTGTGGAGTGCTTAAGAATTCTTTCACGAGTGCATGATGTAAGTTCTAAATTCGTTATGCGTTGTTAATTTTATTGATATATGCTATATGTACTATGAAAATAATAAAAAATTTACATTGTTCATGTAACTTATATTTTTCAGATGAATATTGTTCATCGAGATTTGACTCTTAGCAACTTTGTACTTAATACGACAACGGGTCAGATGCAACTTGTGAATTTTGGCCAGGGAGCACTACTCGTTCATCCTAACGAATTGTTACCTGTTCAACCCGGATCTCCATTGTATTTCTCCCCTGAGATCGTTGCCGCTCGACCTTATCTGGGTAAAGACTGATATGCGCATTTTTTTTTAATTTTTAGGATACAATGCTGTTTTCGATATTATAAATTTACTAACCATTATTTTTTAATAATATTTTAAAACTTCTAGTGTTAATTGACTTGACTGTATCATTTCGAAATTTTTGTTATATAGGTAAACCAACTGACATATGGTCCATGGGAGTAATATTTTATTCTCTGTTATTCACCGAGTTTCCATTCTATGCCTGTGATTTAGGAACCTTGTATCAAAACATATCCAAGGTGTCTTTTAAGTTTCCGTAAGTGAATTTTATTTATTTTCTGTGAAATCTTATATTTTGACAAAATGTTTTACTCTAGTGGAACTGTTAGTTGAAATCATAATGTCTAAAATGGCTTTGGGAATCATTACAGAATTAACAAAACTGCTTCCGCTAAGAGCATCAATATCATCAATAGAATCTTCGTTCGTAATCCTCAAGAACGTTTAACATGTCAACAGTTGTTAGACGAATTACTAACTGTTCCTTTAAGTTGCGGTCCTAGTCTCCAGGTATGAAAATATACGCATTTTGTATGATTTTACATGATATTTATCACGAGAAAGAAATCTACAAACTTGTATTTAAATCTAAAATTGCAAGAATGTCGAATTTACAAGGTTTTGACGTGTATAGGTCGTTCCGGATTCAATCGAGTTAGAAGATGTACAATCTTGCATTGCCCCAAAGCCCAAACAAAGAATCAGATTTACACGGGATAATCATGGAGAAATCCCTTTGAAGACCGGACAAGTAATGAAATACCGACAGATGCTGTTTAATCGGCCCAATACAGTAATAACTGCATCCTGATTATCTCACCAGTATAAACAACAATAACCACGACTACGTATTTGATGTCTTTTACATAAAATAAGAATTAACCAGTAGTGTATTATTATTTGTGATACGTAATTTATTACCCATTATTTATCAAGTGACACCTTTGTAATTTATTTGCATATAATATACGTAAATTATATCTATAAGTATAGGCTCAAACGTTTACGATTGTTTGTTTCCAGTGTTTGATCAAATTTTGTTAATAACAGGAAAATTATTATTATAAATATGTAAATTATTAAACTATCACTACCCTCAATCTTCTGGACATTTTTTGTATCATTCGCCAAAAGACTCAAAAGAGAGAAACCAACATGAATTAAATGTAACGTGAAAACATAATACGCGGATTTTTCCAGAAAATTCCAGAAAAATCTGTTGGACGTTTTCAATGCTTGGGTTGTTTACTCATCGTACAACGTAAGTATATCAACGTTGATTTCCGCTGTACCCTCAACACATTCCTCACCAAACGTACTTCTTGGAAGTGCATGAATATAGTAACTTCCCTATGTCTATATTATACTTTGTTCACATTCGCCCCGCAGTATTTTCCCTTCAGCCAAGATCAGGTACAGGAACAGGACCTGTTCTATAGATGCTTCTCGCTCTTCGAAAGAGCAGAGTCATCAGCATGCATTCAGTTACATGTTACATAGGTAGGTACGCTTAAAACGCTTACTGAAGTACTTACTGTTAAGTACTTAAAGTGACGCATCCAGCTTGGCTGATGGCAAGTCGTTTATACTTCGTTCTGAATTTACTCATTGCATGGTCCCTTCGTTTGTATACTTAAATGTCGTTCTATAATTCCCAGAATCATCTTTCATGACCATTTAATTTCCCTTATGTTGTACTTGCCTAAGAACTAAACATAAAGTAGCAGCAGTAAAAAAGAGGAGATAGTTGAACCTTGTACTATATAATATTACTACACGTATAAGTCTATTCCACAAACCTGAGTCACTTAAGTATAAGATAAACATAATATCGATAAGTACCCCGACGTAATGTCGTTGTACATTTTGAACAATACACGCAGCGTATTTGCTTATGGTATAGGTACGACTTTGGTACGTTTGCAAATTGCTGCAAGGCTAAATTATTACTCTTAATGACTCACTTAAACGTTTTACTAATTCACGAGTTACAACAACATTGACATTGACATCAAAAATTGATTCGTACTTAAGGATATGAAAGAAAGATTAATAATCAACTATGCTTTAATTTTTTGACCTACAAATATTGTTGGTACAATAATGTAAAAATAAAATAAAGCTGCTGAAATATTTTAAATTATATTACTATGCATGATGTATTTTCAGTTCCGTAATAGATCTGCCAATGAAATAAGTTATTATTATAAGAAATGAACTTAGTGTCAAATCAGTTAAATAAAATATATGATAAAATACACATTGAGGTAAATTTTTTACCATTCTTTTTATTCTTACTTATAACTATAAACACTCTTCACAAGCAAATAACGTAATAGAAATGCATATAATCTAATACTAACTGATCACAATATTTATTTGGAGTTCTGCAATCGGTACAAAAACAATAATAAACACAATTTAACTTTTACGAAGACGCGTGTTACATAGGTATAGTTAAAATAGAAATGATTGGAAATGCACAAGGGTTGTTTGGTGTATCGTGTGTCCTTCATATGAAGTAATAATAACAGTATATACAGAGTGAACTTATTACACAGTAGAATTAATTATTGAGTTTACATTACACACCGTAAATCGAATCATCTCAACAACCAGATTTATGAGAAGATAAACACGATTTTTGAAGGTAGAGCTGTCACCAACGTGGAATGTGATTAATTTAATATAGTGCGCATAGGAACATTAAATATAATGAATTCGATTATTCAGTTTCGGATCCTATAGCAGCGTTTATGAAAGCACAAGAAACCAACCGCTATTATTATTTATAAATGCAATTTGCTGTCATGCAGTGCTATTACAATATTTCGCAGTCACAGGTATAGCTATTTCTTAAATGCAGTATATGAGCGAGTTACATATATGTAGAAAAGGTTTTAGGGGAGTACCATGAGGGATTGCTCACAGAGACAATCGTTCGGATTTGAGTAATGAGTAGGTAATGACTAAGTCCCCAGGACCTTTCCATAGTAGATGACGAACAGTTCTTAAGTCCATTTCTGGACTTAATGGAGTTTCTAAACAAAATAGTCTGACTCTTTCCTCGGCTGGAACGTCTGCTCCACTTACACTTCCCGTAGTAGACTGCTGATTTTCTTCCTCCACTTTCTCCAAAACGTGCTCCATCACTTTACGCATTGAAATGAAATCGTTTGCAAAAAGTCGCTCCCTAAAAAATTAAAAGCCAAATATAAAATCCAATTCATTCAACGTTCTGGTTAAATAGAATACTTTTATGCTGAACAGTAAAAAAAATATCCACCCACCTCTTTAAACTTTTTCCATTCATTGTATGAGGAGTGAGAAAAAATAAAATTTTAACAAATTTTGGCGGTTGACCATCGTCCATAATTTGCTCCGCAACCCATTGTGGAATTGCTTCTGCTAAACAAGAGCGCTCTGCTTCTCCACCTGCGTCGCGTACTAAAAACCTGTACATAGTCTTGCCACCTGCAGAATACAGTGTTAAAATAATTTATTATTTATTGAATATTTACATTATTTTGCTAAATGTACACGACATAAATCTACTAGGAATTCTAAATAACCTTGTTCTCCAATCACAACCGGTGTATGTAAAGGAACACTAAAGAAACCGTTGGAAGGAGCAGCATTCTCAATTTGTTGTTCACCAGCAGACAGTCTCTTCCATTCTTCAAATAAAGCTTGAAGTAATAAGCGGCCATAGTTCACTGGTAAAAAAACCAAAATAAAATTAATTAAGGTAAGTATACACCGTATTCACAAGCACTGATTAAATATAGACAATGTAAACTAGTATTTTTGTAGTTGTGATTTTACATATTAGGAACTGAGGGAGTTTATAAAAATAGTTAACAACCTTTCTGATCTGGTTCATCTTCTGAAATTAGTCCCACTTCTTTGGCAGATACCCAAGCTCCTAAACAATCATTCTCATCTTGAGCAAGATGAATGGACACCATCTAGAATAAACATGCATATCATTTGTGAAAACTGTCGAACTCCATCATTTCACAACAACATATAAAAACTGATTACTTACTGCCGTATGGAGCCCAACGCTAAACCAAGATGGCACATAAATAGGTACAGATCTGCGTTTTACTTCTTCATCAAAATCTACTTGACCTAGATCTTCCACTTTTATCGCCTACAAAAAGATTAAATCATAATGGTTTAAATCATTATAGGTTTATGCAGAACTACATATACGAGATAAAATAGAATACAGTAGACAATTATAATCAAGTATTATTTTAAGCGTACTAGTAAGGCGTCATAAAGTTGAACATTTCCTTTAGTATCTTTGGTTAAAATATTTCTTTTATTGCTTAGAACTGCATACTGCTTAATGGCAGGGACACCTTCGATTTCCATGAGGGGTTGCCCAGCGTAAACTTCATCAGAGACTATAAGTAAATTGTAGATTTGATTAGGTAAATAATCTAAAAGCTAACGAAGAAATGCTCATCGAACTAGTTTACATACTGTAGCCATCTCCATGAAGTTGAGGTAAAGGCCAGGCGCGAATCGTGGAATCCGTTGTACCAACCCAAACCATGGAATTATCAGGAGACAAACATAGGGATAATATGGGATGGGCTTCCATTGCAACTAATGTAGAGTTATAATTAGCGTTTCGTAAATCAGTAAACTGAAGTCGACAGTCTTTTCCACCGGAGACAACGAATTGGAAATTTTCAGGAGCCTAGCAAAATCACATCAATCAATTTCATGAAGCAGAAATCATTTCTGAGAAATGTTTATTTAAGTAATTACTTAAAAAGATTTTATAAATAAAAGCCGTACCGCTAATGCCCAAACTCCTTGACTATGGCACCGAATAGTGGAAATGCATTGCTGCTGACCTAGTACCCATAGTTTAATGGTGCCATCAGAACTACCGGACAAACATTGGGATCCATCCCAATTTAGAACAAGAGCCTTCACATTGTCCATGTGACCTGTAATAAAAAGTCAATCACTGATATCAGTTTAGGTTGCAACAAATAAAAATTAATTATTTCATGATGATAATACCTTTTAGTTTCATAGTTTTCGTATATCGCCTTGTATCCCATACCCGTAATACTTTTTCAGTAGAACCCGAAACTAAAGTATTACCATCCGGACTCATTGCTAAACTGTAAATACTATTTTTTGAACCTGTTAGCGCCGCAGCTGGAATAATCACCACAAACAAAAAATGAGAACACAACCTACAGGATTAATACAAAATCATCTCTACTATTCTCCTTAAATAGAAATCTTACTCGTCACTGTATTTTTAGTGGCAGTTAAGGCAGTTAAAGTATTTACATCCCACAAATATATTGCACGATCGAATCCCGCCGAAGCTACCTGCAAATGATTATTACAAATCCAGAATATATTATTAATTTTAGTTTTAAAATAAAAAAAACACAACTTTTTCCACACAAATTCAGTACATACAGTTTCTTTTTCTCTCGAGTATGCTAACGCCCGCACATAGTCCTTATGTGTTCTCAGAGTTGACATGCAGAAACCCTTTTGAGCATTCCATAATTTAACAGTGCAGTCGTTGCTGCCCGACATTACTGTATAGGAAATAAATAATAAAAGATATTAGTTGTTAATCATTCCTCGTAACCATTATAATTGATAATAGTATATAGTAAAACATTATTTATAGACATTATTTCACATTACTATTTTTTCCTCCACATGTCAGAACAATATCATTGACCCAGTCTGTGTGATGTTCCATGGCATGAACAAACCTAAATTGACCATTGGCAACACTCCAGGTTCGTATAACTCCATCCCGACCAGCTGAATGAACCCTGCGTTACAATATTGTAAATACTTCAAAATTAATTGTACAATAGCAAGAATATAGAAACTCTTGAAATAAACGCATTAACGACAATAAATATTTTTAATGTACTAAAATAATAAAATTTGTTATATTTTACCTATCCAAGGCCGGGTCAAACACAATACTTGCAACTCCCGAGTGGTGCCTACATTCCTTCTCCGCCCTTATAGTAAATGATACTTGAGTTTTTCGCTTCCCGACTCTTTCTTCGCCCATTTTAATCGCATTTAGACTCTACAAATATCAAAAATCTAAATTAAATCCCCGTTTCACAAATACAATTTAATATTTAATATGATCCAAATATTAACATCAAAATCAACATCAAACAAAACTACGTCTTCACATCAAGATCTATAATTTGAATAATTTAATTACGGAGTTACAATAATTATAATTAATTATGTAATAAAATAATTACGGCTGCAACGGACGTCCAACCACCACTGGAAGAATGAAACCAAGATGTCAATGTTTGGAATTAACTTTTTTAGAATTTGGGCATATTTATGCATTTAATAGTTCATTGCTTTTGCTCATTCTCAGTTCAATTTCTACAATGAGCTCTCAATTATATAAATATAATTAAGTAGATCCTCTCCAATTAAGCTCAGAATCAAAAAATGACAGGTCACTGATTAATGTTGTCTCCACTGTAGAAGAATAAGAAACTTCCATGTATTGCTATATATAAAATAATCTTTAATAGAGAATTGCAACTTTGCTAAAATATAAGTAGACTAAAGACTTGACCTCCGACCCACCACAATTTTGTTAAAAAAGTTACCTATGCAGAAAGCATTTTTGACGGTACAAGATTGCTTATTTATTTATTAAAAGTGTCCAAACGTAGAGCTTAAACGGATAATAAAAAGAGCCGATTTTGATATGAAGAAACCATACTTTCCCACTTATATCTCTAACAAATTTAGCCCGGGAACTTGATTTGAACTCACCTGTAATTACCTTTTCACCTGCCGCTGCTGTTTGCTGCCTTTTATTTATTTTGTAATTATTATGCATTTATTTTGTATCTGTTTTGTATTTAATTTATATTGATTTTGTATTTCATGAACGTTTCATGACTGCTGGCAGCAGTCTGCTGCAATCCCGCATAAGTAGATACATAATACATAGTATCTTTGTAGAGTAAGTATTCAGTCTACTTGGAGAGCTTTTTATGATTCGCTTTAATTCAGTAAACAGATTAGTTATTAAAGCTATTATTAATCCTATTACGTACTTGACTTTTAATGCTTCCCAAGAAATGAGTATAAACTAAATACTTATATTGTTAGTGCAAACTTCAATGATTTTTGCCTACGCAGGCTCAGCAATAATTAGTTACATACTTAAATGATAGTGCTGTTCACTATAATTAAATATTATAGTGGTCACAATTATATTATATTTATTACCGAAAATGTTAGAAATGTGTGTATGTCTTGATTAAATTAATTAAGACCATCTATCGTAAAATCTAATAATGAATTAACAGTAATTAAAGTCAATCGACTTTACATATAACAAATGTTGGAGGACAGATTCAAATCTGCATTTGAAATCATTTTTGAATAGTGTGATAATAACATTTGGATCAGCAATGCATTAAAGTTTTATATAATAATTAACAAGGGCATACTAAGCATGTTTAAATTAAATCTCGTCGTCCTGGTTGAGCTTTACTAGCAGCGCGTTTTGCTTCGTTTCGGCGACGCTGAACCACCGGGTTTCGGGGATCATCCAAGGCATACCAATCTGCAGTCTTTAAATTGGCATCTTTAGCTAGCACAAGTTCGTCTCCTTCATAATCCAGGGATTTGCCGAGCCTTAGGGGTATAAAATATCACTCATGTTAATAATGTGGTGTTACAATGGGTATGGTACCATCTAGTCAGGTTTCGCAATAACCGTTATTTTAAAATCTACTTTAAAAACAATCGAAATATGTTTTTGTATCGTATTATTATTATACCAATTAACATCTTGAGCATCGTCATCTTCAGCAGGTTCAGTGTCAGCTGGCTTATCATCTGATGGCTTGGACGGCCCTGCCTCCTGAACTTCTTTAACGTGCTCTAATTTTTGCTGAAATTTTTTAAGCAAGGCCATAGTCATCTCCTCTCTGTCAGTGCCTTTCTTTTTGGCAGTGGCTGTCTTCTCTTTGTATTGCTTCTGGGTATCGAGAAACTCTTTTATAATGTGGTTATCAGCTGCGGGGTCAAGTTTCTTGGCTTCTTCTTTCGTAGCAGAAGCTTTTTTGTCATTCTCCGACTTTTTCATGGAACTTTTCAACTCTTTAAATTCTTTTTTGAGTTCTTCGAGTTTTTTCTTTTGGGCTATTTCCTGGTCTTTGCCTAGATAATAAGAACCATCATCTTCGCCCGCTTCCTCTTTCGCTGTTTCCGGTTTTGATTTCTTAGAATCGCTTTTAGATTTTAACTTTTCTTGAATACTAGAGAGTCTTGATATTTTCTCACTATTTTCCTCATGTAATGTTTCTTCCTCTCCAGAACTATGGGAGCCAGAATCGTGTCGTCGTTTTTTGCTGGATTTAGAACTACTTGTCTCTACAGCTACTTGAGAACTTAATTTAGGGTCATTTGTTAAATCATGACTGGATTTACTTTTCCCAGAATATTTTTTATTTACTTCAGATATCTCCTCTTCCTCTTCTTCAGCTTCTTCTCCAAAAGAAAGGAGTTTGTAATTTCTATACGGGGGAGAAGTAAACAGAATAATTAATTACATTTATTCAATTAATACTCATCCTTATTAACGTGTTATTCCTAGGTCAATACAATATGACTTCTCCCTCTAGTAGAACGTAATTTGACCAAAAAAAAAACTGTTTTTCGATTATTAATAATATAAAATAATTAATAAATTAAATTAACAAATTATACAAATACATAAATCAGATTTAAAACTTGTAAAGCTCACTTCGTTCCAGCTTCTTTCTCCTTTTTCTTAGATTTGTCCTGTTGAATACTTTGACGGGGAACGATATCATCAAATGGATTCATTAGGATCTTCGTCTTAACTATTTTATATGGGTAAAGTGGTTTCTCGTCCTGTATACGAATAGCAGTTATTATCATTCAATACTTTTTTCCAATATTTAATATTGTTTTGGAGATTCTTCCATAATCGCCCACAAATTATTGTAACGTTTCAAATTCGTGGCATTGCTGTTGGGGCATAAATAGTACCTCTAAAGCAGAGCTAGAGCATAAAAAGTAGATCTCCAACATGGAGCTCAGGAAAAAATAATTTGGGCACTGAAGTCACAAATAGCTTCAACCAACCCTTGCCCCGTTTAAGATTTTCAATGATAATAAAAAAGTAGCTGACATCGAACTTTTGGACGCTTACGGAAGTTGCAAACAATTTCGAAGGATTACGGAAGAATCCTGATGAACAAGAACATTCTTTCTACTTTACTAAGCTATATATTATTTTCATTCCTGCTTCAAACGAAGACTTACCTCATCAATATCACCCTCTTCTAACTTTAGCATATTGTAAATAGTATTTCCAGCCACTTTTCCAAATAGTGTGTGCTTATTTTGGAGTTCTGGGGTGGGTCCCAATGTAAAAAAGAACTGAGATCCGTTGTCATCCTTCCCAGCATTCGCCATCGCCACCAGGCCACGGCGCATAAAGCGCAGTCGGGAATGAAATTCATCCTTAAATAAAAATAAATTCAAATAAGCAAATAACACACAGATACTCAATATTACTCTATACAGGCATTTCATATAAATTTCATTTGACATATAATTCATAATATTTCCCATTTTGCCTACCTTGAAAGGCTTCCCCCAAACGGAGTTACCTCCCTTGCCCGTCCCAGTAGGATCACCTCCTTGAACAATAAAACTTTTTACAACCCGATGGAAAATCGTGCCATTATAATACCCTTCCATACACAGCTGAATAAAGTTCCGGCATGCCTTCGGTGCTTCCCGGGACCACAGCTCAATGTCAATATCCCCGGCCGTGGTCTCCAGCAGGACCTGTAGAATTACAGATAGTAGAAAACCATTATATTAACGACATGTGACACTATTTTTTCAACAATAACTACAACTTCCAAACAAAAATCCAAAACTAAATTCCTAACGAATTTCCCATTTAAACATCGATAAATCGATATTCACAAATAATTCAGAATTGATTTCAGAATTAAACGCTTAAAAATTAATCATTCTATTATTTTTATTTTTACCTTGCCATGCGTAGGGGGCTCTTGAATATAAATATTACTCATGATGGATTAATTTTAAAATGTCATTCAATTAAAATCCGCAAAATTAAATTGTGAATTCAAAATAACAAAATTAAAATGGACAAAACTTCCATAAAGTTTAAAGCAAAACTGTCAAGCAAAAATTTACAATAAAAATAATTTATTTTAATATTAGTTTCAATGAAGATATAATACAAATTTGTAATAATAATATTAAACTATTATTATGTAATATTTATAATTTATAATATATACTAATTAATGCACAAGTAAATAAAAATCGCAATTTATTCTGTATTTATTTTAAGCTTCAAGCTCAAGGTCAGACACGGCACCGCAATTTAAGCGGAATAAAATAAACACTCAAATATTTGAAATTTGAATCTCAAAAACCGCGCCAATACGTTTTCATAACAGAATTTAGCTCTAAAGGCCCCGCGAGCGTCCTGGCGTTCGACGATTTCTGCTGTTCTTGGATGAGTTGCAGATTGTTTCTTATCTCCGTCAATTCATAAATCGTAGAGCGGTGATTCTTATGGGAGCCGTCATTATTTAGTGTAAACGGAGTGAAATAAATATAGAATTTTAGAACGCTAATCTTGTTAAATCTTTTAAGTGAAAAAAGATAATTTATTACATTTTCTATAGAAATAATTTGAGTGGTGGAAGAGATGGAATCTGGAAATCAAGACGGGTTAATTGCCCATTTCACGGAAGTTACTGGAGTTGATTCGGAAAGAGCAAGATTCTATCTAGATGCCTCTCGTTGGAATATTGACGTAAGATTGTCTAAATTCGAATCTAAATTTACAGCATTTTCAAATTATCTTAAAACGTTTTTTAAAGTTAATATTATGTATTAGTGAATTAATTATAATTAATTAAACTGGGTAAAAAGACTGAACATTGTTGACTTGTCACTCTTTTAGCTAGTAAAATCTAGAAAATTAGATGAAAACTGACATGGGAATTGGAGTAGTGCTATAATGATTTAGTAATAATTATTGTCATCATTTAATTTTAATTTGACAGACGGCTTTAGCTGCGTTCTATGAAGGCGATCATGACCAAGAAGCTCCAGTACATGTAGCCATGGATGCTGAGGATTCGGACACTGAAGCAGATTCTACTCCACAGCCCGATGTTATGTCCGCATTACTTCAGTCCCTTAGGCAAGCTCCGCAAGTTGCTGTACCGAATTTGTCGGCCCCAAAACCAAGTAGTGGACAACGGAAGACTAAGTTTGCGCAGTAAGTTTCTTTGTTTTGCAATTGGTTTTTGAGCTTCATTTGTATAACGTCACTAGTTGTCTGAATAACGATAAATGGTGCTGAAGTTATTAAAATAAATGGGATAACATTAGTGACCTTTATTACGTTTGATTCATGTGGTGGAAAAATTAATAAATTAAAATTCGTTGATTTATAGGCCAGGTCAACCGGCAACCTTAGATTCCTTACGCCGTCAGGATTCTCCAGGAGAAAGTTCTGATGAGGAAGAGCGGCGTCAACCGTTTTATGCTGGTGGATCCGAATCAAGCGGTCAACAAGTACTTGGACCTCCGAAAAAAAGAGATGAACTTGTCGCGGAAATGTTTAAGAAAGCTAGAGAGTAATTTCTTATTTTATATTTCTAATTTTTTACAATAACAAATATGATAATAATAAATAATTAATTGGATTTTACATTCGTATTTCGTTTCATAGGCATGGTGCTGAAGAAGTTATGGCTGGTAGTTCTTCCGGAAAGGCCAAGGGGGCAAAGTTTGGGGGTACAGGCTACAAGTTAGGAGAGAATGCTGACGATTCTGTAACTATTCCCGGTGGAGGAACCAAGTCTGGACAGGGAGAGCCACATGAAGTAGTATTGCGATTGTGGAGCACAGGCTTCACCGTCAATGATGGACCACTGAGGGATTATAATGATGTATCTAATTTAACTTTCTTGAGCTCCGTCAAACGAGGGTATAGTTTTTAGTGAATTATCTTCCTTGAGGTTGAATAACGATAAATTAGGGCTTGATTAATTTTTTCCGTTGAATCCTACAGGGAAGTACCCGCTGAACTAATTCGAAACGCTAATGGTCAGGAAGTGCAGCTCACGATGGAAGACCATCGTACTGAGGATTATAAACCCCCAGCACCCGCAGCCCGTCCGTTTTCAGGACGTGGACAGATGCTTGGAAGGTTAGTTTTAGTTATGTAGCAGTATTAGTAAATTAGTATTTAAATGTTTAATGAAAAAACTGACAACTTTTATTTGTATATTTGAATTATTGCAGCCCGGCTCCCGCAATTGTAGGTTCTACGCAGGCAGGTTCGGAGAGCGATAGGAAAGCCAACGAATTAGCTGCTCAGAGTCAGGTTACTATTGCCTCCAGTGAGCCTACGACCAATATCACATTCCGTCTGGTGGACGGGACTCGTGTTAATGCCCGTTTCAATCATTCACACACTGTCCAAGATCTGTATCAGTTCGTAAATACGTAAGTATAACAATATTTTTGTGCCAATATTATTCCATCCCGGAAGGAAGAGTAATAATTAAAATTTTATACATGTGTTCTATTATTGTTATGAAATACGCAGTGCTAGGCCACAGTTCGCTGCCACGAATTACGTGTTAACCTTTTTCCCCAACACGGAGCTAACAAAGCGAGATGCGACAGTCAAGGAAGCGAACGTCCTGAATGCAGCTCTGATTCAAAAAATTAAATAAACAAAGACTTAATTTGTAAATTATTATAAATTAAGAACATGAGTGATGATGGACCTCATTTGCTTCTACATGTCATTGGCTGGTAAAGTATACAAGACACGTTCGGTAGGGAGAGGATTATAGTTTAAGATTCTCTACATTACTACACTTTGTTATATGAATCATTTGTTGTTTACAAGAATCTATTCAAATCATATTACAATAAATTATTTACATGAAATACAGAAGGAACAATTCTGTTTATTTTGTTGCGTTAATGTTTTTATATTTATTTGTATTTATGTCAAATCTAAAAAACGTTTGTTAGTATTATTATTATAAGTATTGTTCACAGTGTACAAGGCAAGGCATTATTTTACGTAATCCATCATCCTATATACTTATATATAATCATAATCACCTTCTGTACCAAGAATATGTTACAACATGTAGAAAGTTTTTGCGGCGAAAAAATGGATTGCATTATATGGCTCACATTTGCTGCCAGTCTTAATTATTATTACTATTACTTTAAGTATACATAACATTTGACATTTTATCTCATTACAGTATCACTTATAAGGCAAAGAATGAACTGATGCTACAAATCTTGACTAATGTAATAATAACATTGAATGCATGAAGTACACGTACAAAAGATTTTTAGCAGTATTCCTTAATTGCGTACAAAAATTATTATTCTTGTTCAAGGCCTTTTCGTTTGACATAGTTGGCACAAGTCCCAAAGGTATACATTATTAATCCGTATATTTATTCTGGACCCAGCTCCTGCTACATTCCCGTCGGCGGTTGTTGCACAACATTATTGATTTCCAGACCCGATCCGTGAGGTTCCGGCACTGCTGGTGGACTTATTAGCTGTCCTCGAGTTTTATTTGGTGGAGGGCTTCCAAACACTTCCAGAACCTCCAGGACATTACGCAACCGGTCGTACTCATGTTTGTAAATCAGAAAGCACACAAAGCTGACCAAACCCAAGGAAACGATAAGAAGCTGCTGGTATTTTTTCATCTTGAACGATTGGTCTCAGGTCATGGAAGGAATGGATTTGATGTAGAAACTGGACAAGCTGTAGTGGACGCAATGATCGATCCACAATTTCGTCAATAATACGATTCCTGCAAAAACAAATACAACATAATTAGAAAATAAATACAAAAATGAATACAAAATAAATACAAAAATAAATACAAAATAAATACAAAAATGAATACAAAATAAAAACAAAAATAAATACAAAATAAATACAAAATAAAAACAAAAATAAATACAAAATAAAAACAAAATAAATACAAAAATAAAAACAAAATAGAAACAAAAATAAATACAAAATAAATACAAAATATATTGCTAAGAAATCACATTATTGTCAAACGTAGAAATGTTTGTCGGAATAATGTACTTCTATCAACCTTTAATTTACATATTTACACAATAAAAATTAGGAGTACATACTTCCAAAAATTAATATTTACCAATTTCTATTGTATGCAAGAATGTATTGAAATTGAACTTACAAGCTCACAACGTTGTTGAACAAGACAAGCTCCTTTTAATTGTTGTTGTCACCATTAAAAATTATCAAAATCTTTTATTTTATTAAGCAGCAGAGCAGACAGACAGCAGACAATTTTTTTCTGCTCAACTTAAACAAATCTCAATTTGGAATTTGCGCCTTGAAATATAGAAATTCCTATGCGTAAGGCTAATGTTATAAAAAGGACTTTATTTAAGTCAGGCATCCTTTACCGCCGCGGTAATTTTGAAATTGTCAACGTGCAAAGGTGCAATCTGAAAATTACGAGACCGGGACCGGGAACGTTTTTTAACGTTGTTTATTATTGCCAGTTTGTGTTTAAGATTTTGGAAACGTCTGTATAGTTTGTGCTTAATTTTGTAAAAACTACAGAATAGAATTCGACATGTTTTAGGAACATTTAAAATTTCATGGATATAATTTAATTAATTAAATTATACCTATATATTTGATTTAAATAAAACCATCATGGAAGAAAAATCCACTGAAACCATTTCCGTGTCCGTTCGCCAGTTTGTGACAGCAAGGACTCAGGAACTAATTGCTATATCCTCTAGGTTGGCCAAGCCTGGTAATTATTTTCATATTTTATTTTTGTATTTTTATTTTTTAATTTAATTAAGGCATGAAAAATTGATTGGAAACTTGTAGACAAATGTAATTTTAGCTAAAAATTTTACGCACAGATGCACAAAAAACAATTTGTTACTTCATGTCGGCTAATAAATGGTTTTTTGTTTAATTGTTATTTATTATCAATATTTATTAAAATTAGTTATTTGTACTTGTTTATTTTGTAGGAAGAGAAAATTCTCACACGCCTTTCAAGCACATTCCGAAGAATCTCCGCCGTCGAGCTGTAAGTCATAATGTCAAGCGAATGCCGTTCAGATTCCGTCCAAAGGCGAGCGACACTCCAAGTGGGAACCAGAGTGGAAAAGGGAGCGCAATCAGTTTTGTTAGTCCATATAAACAGAAGAAATCCGGTAGCCGGAAGCATCAACGTCGGAAATCCAATTTGTTGCTAGAATTCAACCGGAGACAGAGGACTTATAAATGGATTGAAACACATATTTGGCATGCTAAGAGGTAATTTAGTATGCATTTGGGTGATCGTCCACATGTTTTTTGTTGTAGCTCAGTGTAGTACAACAATACATGTACATGTGTTATATGGCAATAGTGGGAGTATAATTAATAGCATGTATGTACATTTATTTTGCTATTTAATTTAGGTTTCACATAGAACCAAAATGGAATTACAAGATCCCGATAGCTCCTTGTGATAAAGGTCGCCGAGCGCTGTACCGTGCAACAAAGAGTTACGTGACAATGCAGGATATCAGCTTCACTAGTCTTTATCAGCTTGATGGAGATTTCCAGGAAATCTGCAGTACATTTAGTTCTGTTGCTCCTAGTCAGTGCAACTTGTTGAGTGTAGGTGCTGTAATGTTTAAAAGTGGAGATCGACAGGGAAAATTACATATTTTCAGAAAAGGATCATATCCCTTTGGATACATTGGAGATGTGAATTTTCAATGGTTGAAAAGAAGGAGCGAGGAAAAATCTTCCCTGTGGCTATGGATACATCCGGCAATCAAAGAAGATATTCTGAATGAACTTCTGCTAGTCTTTAATCTCAGTGTAGTACCTCAATATCCTAAAAAGTCTTCAGCAAGCACCAATGATTTGTCTGAGAAAATGGGAATAGATGAAATTAAATTGCTTCCTAAGACAACGGGCGTCCGATACAAGTATTGTAACGAGGAAAATACTATGGTGCTGAGTGATCTAGAAGGTGAAGTAAGCAGGCTTCGTTTTACTGGCCCAGAGTCCTTGAGTGTGTTGAAAGAAGTTCTCCTGCCAACTAATCAAGAATTGGCAAAGCTTATTCTGGATAATCCTAAATGCATTTCCGTTCTCAACGAATATATAGGAAACGAGAAACTTATCCAGTCACAGCAATTATTGTGGAGCTTGTTAGAATCTCTGCAGGATTTTCCAGCTCATACTATTCTACCTTTAATAGTTCGTGACCCCAGAGTGTTTTTGCCACAGAGTCGGGCAAAGATATTATTGAATGATGATGTTTCAAGTGAAGCGGAGGAGGAATCCGACAATCAGCAAGGAAATAATGGAAACGAAAATGAATCAATGGAAATAGTCGAAGAAGTACAAAATGGGAATTCCATTATCCCAGATATCAGCGAACTTCTAACCAAATTTAATACAAAAGTAATTAATTCTCTAGAAGATCCCGGGATACGTATGAATTTAGTGAAACACAAGATGTCTGATTATGACTTCTGTCAAAGAAGAGCTGGGCTCTTAATTCCTGGTAATTTTCTAAAACTAATTTTAAATCAATAGTAAACTAGAGGGGTAAGCATTTCAATTCATTTTATCTACAACAATCCTTTAATAATTTCAGGCTCACAAATAGAACTTGGGTCCGAGGAGAATCAGGTTCCAGTAATGTTGGTCCATCGCCCCGCTACATCTAATGCTGGGAATTATAGTGACGGTGGATTTGATCTTGTACTGCCTGCAGGTTGGGCGATGGCGTTTTGGATAGCGTTGGCTTATAGGTACACTGATAGTTTCCCTTTTAAAATAGAGCAAAAGTATTTAATTTCTGCAAAAGTATTCGTTATTGATATTGCATCAAATGAATTTTTTTTTATTTTGTATTTTTAATTTTGTATAATTCTCTAAATACAGGGCAGTACGCGTCACAGCCTTACGAGATTCCATATCATGTGCGTTTGAAACTGGAAATATATTCTCTACGTACTTTCTCGCGCCCGATAGTAGTGCCGGGGAAGCGGAGAAATCCTACAATGAAGAATTTAGCAGAAAGAAATATTTCAATTTGTCCCCCGCTAAGAGACCAAATTTAATTAAGCTATCTTGCTGCTCTCCATTCACACAAGACTGGGAAGGACTCCTGGGATTTTGGAAAAGCCAAGATGATAATTCCGAAGCTCAATCACAAAGCTTTTATATACTTCGGGATCAAAAGAAATTGGCTTTGTTAGCTGCGAATGTGAAATCCAAGTTTTGGACCAAACTTGTAGAGAACTTGGAATCCATAAACGAACTTCATAAATGTCTCGTTGGAATTAGAGTCGAGCTTCTCGGACGGGGTAAACCTGATGACACAGCTATCATATGCATGCCCACTACCTCGGACGTAGAAGACAGCAGTACTCGTCAAGTGAGTGACCTTGCCATTCATACCGAGCCAATACACAAGGATTCAGCTGAGCACAAAGAAAGAGTCGATTTTCGTCAAAAACATCAAAAAGTGATGGCATTTTTTAGAAAGAAGAGAAAGAAGCTTCATCGAGCCAATAAAATTTGTGATAATGAAGACCTGAAAGCAAAGAACAGTGCCTTACTTCAATGCTACAATTCTCAAGCTCTTTCCCAAGTTTACAATGACCGAATGAATCAATCCTGGCTCATTAGGAAGGACAAATCCCAGCAAACGTATCAACACCTGAGCCGGAAGCCCATGGGGTTTCTAATTTGTGGTGGGAATGAGTACTCACAGGGAAAGTGTTCTGGTCTGGGCTTTGTCTCAGCTGCTGCTTTACTTCAATTCGCCAAGAACGCCATGGAAAATAAGAAGCTGGGGAAATGTGTTCTCATCCGGAATTGGACCGACTCTTTAATTTACAGAACAGCCAAATTTAAAATACTTAATATTTAATCTATTCTGTATAATCTTCGTCTCAACGTTTCTACAAACTGCCATTCAATTTGTGAATATATATCTGCTCTTTTTTGTAATAATTAACTATAATATTATTATAGTTAAAATATTTTTACTTACTTAGAACTTATTACATGCATTATATGTACCGAAAATGTACAATTATTTTGTATCTATTTTGCATCATATTTAATAAATTAGATTAAGATTCTTAATTTATATTTATTATGTCAATATTATTAAATTATATTTAATATACGAAAAATATGTAAATTTATCAAGATTTATGGGAATTGTTATTAAACCTGCAGTTTTATTTCGTGCAGTAAATTTAATAATACATACCTGTAGATACAGTAAATTTATTCTCTAAAAACATTTTTGCATCTTTTTTTACGGAAACTGGTTAATTATTCAAAAATATTTATTAATATAGTTAATTATCTGATTTACTTGATTCTGACGTTGATTGGTTTTGATAAAGTGGAATACTGTTTCCATTTTTTATATTAAATAATTATTAATTTTTTGTTCATGTCAAGTGTTTGAATAAAGTGTGGAGAATAAAATAGATTAATCTATTCATTCCTAAAAAGAAAGGCATGTTAAGGTGTGTAAGTTTATAATTTATAATTAATATATAATTTATGCAACATTCTGCATTTCAATTTTGATTTTTTTGAAACAACAAATTTGAATTTTGTTGTATGTGTAAAGCATTTTGTGTTGAATTATTATTTTAGATAAGGATTTAGATTATTTGCTGTGTTCAGCAGGTCTAATGACGCATTTCTTTATATTTTACAGCTGCATGCTATTACCTTTATTAATAAACAGTGTGTGTTGTTATCCAAATCAATTTGTTGAGTGGGTTTTCCCTGATAATTTATTTCTTTATTACGTTTTATTGCTTGGAATATCCAAATGGGAATTCATTACACCTGAAGGGTTGTCCATCATTCAGGATTCGACATGTTAATATCTGTAAACGTTATCTCGTTGCCCCATTGAAATATACGAAACTGATAAATCAAATCACGCAAATTAAATTCGAGTAGGTATGTATAGGTCCGGCAACTCAAGCTGAAAACAATGTTATGCTATGGAGTAAAAGGGCTAAAATCCCACCCCGAAAAATTTCATCGATAACAACGATATATTTAGAACCTTGATGAAGCCTAAAAACCTACATGCAAAACTTAATCACCAAATGTACAAATAGTTTTAAGTGCATTGTCAATATGTCAGAGATGAAGTTCCAGTATCTTGTAATAATTATTTTAAAAATGCAATCAATCATGACATGCCTATATCATATTACAAGTGTGTATCTGCAATTTATTGAACAATGTAAATTACCTATGTGCGTAAGCAGCTAAATGATAAGCCTAATGAAAGCAATGAAGCGGATCTTATGAAGAAATCGAAGCAAACCAATAATTATAAGCAGAAATCGAAATAGCTCTGCTCTTGATAGATATGAATGGTGGAAAGTGATAATAATTTTAAAAAAATGACCTTAGAGCTGTGATCAGCAGTCAAGTGGTCACAGTTGCCTCTTGCAGTCCAACCTTCAAGCTACTACAATGGCTCGTGTTACGTTGTTATTTCTTGTAGCGATTTCCATTGTTGCACAACAATGTACAGCACAGGATCCGGAGACGTACGTCACTATTAAGAATGGTACAATGCAGGGAAAGTTAGCCGACACCGCCAATGGAGCCGGCAAAATGTATGTTTACAGTGGAATTCCATTTGGAAAGGCCCCGACAGGCGACTTGCGATTCAAGGTTCGATTTTTTAGTCAAGGAAACTAGCAGAATTTAATTACCAATTGAAATAATTGATAAATTTATACTATAGCTAAAATATGTACTTATTGATTCCAATAGAGCCCACAATCAGCAGAAGGATGGCAGGGTATTTTTAATGCCACCGGGAAAAGCACACCATGCCCCCAACATCTTACAGCAGCTAATTCCGGGGAAGACTGTCTTCACCTAGATGTTTACACAAGAAGAGTACTGAGATTTACTGATTAACAATTTCACTTACAGTACTTTACAGTATTTATAGATTATATACATTATTTAAATTCTTGGTAACTACAGGCCGGTGCTACAACCCCAAGGGGTAGCAAGTCTTCGACTAAGGCTGAAGGCGATCTCCTCCCAGTTATGGTTTTCCTCTTTGGCGGTGGTTTTGCTCTCGGAGACAATTCTTTTTACACTGTATGACTACTTGACTAGCAAATATTACCTTTGACATTTTATTTATTCATGGAAACATTGTTTTGAAGCAACTATAATTAGGCACCTTGAAAATTTTAGGGCACCAAGCTGCTGCAAAATGAGGCTGTCCTTGTGGTACCAAACTACAGAGTAGGAGTTCTGGGTCAGCACATATTATAGTTATAAAAAATAATATTAAAATGTAGTGTACTTCAACTCTGATTTATATAAACCAGCTTGTATATTTGTTATATTTGACCACACTCATGCCGTTTTTCATGCAGGTTTCCTGTCCACTGGAGACGAAGTATCTCCTGGTAACTATGGACTTAAGGATCAAAATCTAGCATTGAGATGGGTGCAGGAAAATATTGAAGCTTTCGGAGGAGATCCTAACAAAGTCACGGTTTTTGGAGAGAGCGCTGGTGGCGCATCAGCTCTTTACCATCTTATCTCTCCCATGTCCAAAGGTATACCTAGATGCAAAATAATTTATGTACGAAGATTGTTGCATTGTCATGTTGTCGCTTAATATTTTAATGTTATGTTTTGCTACACCTACAGGGCTTTTCCATCGGGTCATCGCCCAGAGCGGATCACCAATTTCTCCATGGGCAATGCGTAAGTTATTTATTTTTCGTGTCATTTGCCTGAAACTTCTTACTTAAGGCTCTACACATATATATGTGTTAGTATCTGCTTTTGTTTAAACCATCTGTGTTTCCCCCAGATCAAAACCCATTTGAAGCTGCTCAACAATTTGCAGCAGTATTGAACTGCCCCACTGGCACCAGCACAGAAATAGTGGACTGCCTGCGTGCAAAGCCTGCGGAGGAAATATCAGTAGGCGTTTTCAATAACCTGGTAAGGCAGATGATGAAAAATTTGAACAAATACAAAATTATTGTAAAAAAAATACGGCTACAGATATTTGTATGTATAACTAAATAATCCCATCTTTGTTCTAGCTCAATGTCATCAGCAAGATGGAAATTATCCTTCCCAGTAGCACCCCAGTGATTGAGCCTGACCTTCCTGGAGCTTTCATTACGCAAGATCCTTATAAACTTATGACAGAAGGGGACTTGCCAGACGTGCCAATTATTTTGGGAGGAACACAAACTGAAGGATCTTTTGTGCTCGGTGGATTTTACTTCTTGTCTTTAGCTAACAGCACCAAACTTGATAGCCCTTTCTACGTCCACGAAGACCTTATTCCCGATCTTCTGTCATCGTTCGATATCTCTGATGCAGCTGTGTCCGAAACTATCGCTTTAGGATTTATGCCTGGATCCATAAGAGACAATTTCACTGAAATAATGCCTGATTTAAATGACGTGAGTTGTTGAGAAGATCCTTTGTTTTAGATTTTGGCCAACTAAAGATGAATTAATATACAAATCAAGTTATTTAATTAAATCAATAAATGTCCGTATATTTTTGCAGATGATGGGTGTCTTCTTTAACAAAGCCGCGTTGCTCAGGACGGCTGACATTCTCAGCCGTAGGCTTTCCACTGTGTACTTGTATAATTTCGAACAAGTGAGCAGAAACAGTATGTGGACACTCCTTTGGGCTTTCGTTGGTATGTTTCATGAGTTTCATATTTCGAAAAATGTAGGACATGAAATACTTGGATCTATAGGTGTATTGAGTCGGGCAAATTCATATGATTGGTATTTCTTTTCAGTTCCTATCATTGGAGGTGTGAAACCTCCAGTGGACGGTGGAGTTATGCATTCAGATGATCTCATGTAAGTCTTGTTATACAGAGGGACGGCCAAGATATTTGTCATACCTCCCCGCGCGCTGTTACTAATCGCGCTCTCCGTATAGCGCATTGAAAATTTGCACACATACTTAGGGACTCCTTGCTACCATGTCCACAAATTTTCAATGCGCTGCGTCTAAAAATTGGCAAATTATTTAATCCGGAAGTGGAGGACCCACAATTTGCGATTTCCAAGCCAATTTCTTCCTGCGCACGCGTGAGAAACGCGCTTAAACACAAAGGTCACTCGGTTTTAGTGCCGCCAGCATGTAATGTGGTAGGTAAAGTTTAAAAAACACCAAGAAAATAGATTGATGGGAAGGCCAGAGGCAAAAATTGGTCATTCGGTGCAAAGTTTTTAAATGAACAAATCGAGTTAAATTTTCGGGCTTTGGAACAAATGGCGCTAAACGTAGAACATGGCAATACCCGCAAAATGTACAGTTTTAGGTACACAGAAAAACGATCTTTTGTATATACCAAAAAATGACGGGGAACACGAATAAAATATCGAAAATGTTTAGAAATGCCAATTTAACACACAAAATTTAAATTGTCGACTGTAACAAATATCTTGCCCGACTCTCTGTAAATTGGCAGGAATAAATACTTGGAAACAACTTGATATATCTTCTGTAGATATAATTACATATGACATTAATGTTTGTGTATCTGTACATTTTCCAGGTACATGTTTAACTTTCCATTCATCCCATTCCCAACTGATCGGGAGTTTTCTATCGTCTTCAATGAAATGTGGACCAACTTTGCTGCTACCGGGTAACTTTTTTTAATACGTCCGCAATTATGATAAATGAATTCAGTGTAAAACTCTTGATTTACTCCGAATTTACTATCTGTTTATTATGAATTGTCACAGAAACCCAACACCTGAACCAAGTGATTTATATGTGAACTGGCCAACCTATAACGTTGAAACACAACAATACTACCGCCTCAGTTTGCCATCCTCGGTTGGCACTGACTATGCTGCTGCCTTCCGTAGACCTTACAACCCGCCCGCGTAGAAGCTCTTTCCGTTTAGCTAGATAATGGTGCAGTTATTGATATATTGTAAATTCAATTTCTGTTTATCCACACATGCTTTAATAAATTGATTGGTGTTCACATCAATACATGCAATAATTTTTGTAATTAGAAACATCCCCAAGAGTGGGTTATTTTTCCAAAATCTACTATAAAACTCCAATTTATTTCATTAATTATAATTGTAAGCAACAATATTTAATGTTACTATCAATTTAAAGTTACTACAAGATCTTGTATTAGGCCAAGTTGTACTAATCCTCACTCATGACTGGATTGGTTTCAAGCCGTTTGCACTGTTAGTCCATCGCAAGTCTTGACCTTGCACACCTATTCATACAAAATGTGCATACATGAATGCATGTATATAATAAAGATTCTATTTAATTAAATTTTATTACCGTGCAATGCAAAGTATTTAATATGTTATACCTTCTCAATTGCTGCTGCAATACATTTAAAGCCTTTGGGAAAGTCGTCCACTAGAATGGGAGTATCAACTGAAACAAATAATTAGTATTTATATGTAAAACACTTGCACATATGAACAAATGCAAACAAATTATATTTGCTACTAATACTTTTAATCTCTTAAAATTTTTCAATCAAAATCCAAACTTACTACCAAAGCACTCGGCAGTAGCTGTCATAATGGCTTCAGCATAGTCTGGAATTACGGCCAGTAGGAAATCCGACGCCTTGTTCATGTCAGCCTTATTGTTTTTATTGATCATGCCCACTGTTTTATAGACGCAATATATCTAAAAACAAAATAGTTTACAATTTATATTAAAATCCTACATATACGTACAAGAATAACGAGAGTAAAATTTTGAAAAATACATACACATGTTTTTCCATCCTTAGTACAAGACTTATAGGCATCAATTATATTTTTATGTGCTGGAACTTCTTTGTCTACGCACTTGAAAACTGGTTTTGGGTCATCCGTCAGCGGGGGACAAACGATCCTCTCGGTGGAAACAATCTGAACAAACAATTAATCATATTCAGTTACTTTAACGAGCTTAGCATGTATTTTTACTACAGTGAACTTATTTATTTTGTAAGGGAAATAAAAAAAAAAGTGCATGAAAAATATATGCTTCAAATGTACTACTCAGATACGTTCAAAGTGTGCAAATTATCAATTCTGGGAAGGCTAAAAAATAAGGATTAAAATAATAAGGAAATTTTAATCTATACCTGAACAGCAATTACAACCACCAACGCCAATAGCAAGAAACACTTCATTTTTTCAGATGAAATAACCTCCTTGTTGAGTATTGAACGTATAAATATAAGTACAGTTGTCCCGTTGACAATAATTTACAACCGTTACCTTAATTAACTGGTCTGATGTGTGTGACAGCGACAGTGAAATAGCAGGGTGTTTTATGAATACAAGTATAATTATTACGCTATTTATTACTTAATGTCAACAGTTGTTTTATTTTGGCATTCAACACGCTTTCATTACCCGTTAAACTCACTTTCATAGTTTCAATTTCAGGCTTATACATACATACACAAATCATGTATTGTATTTGTGAATTGCCATTGTGCATTATGATAACTAAATAAACTATAGTTACACAAGTAAAGAAGCAATTGTTACATGGCTGAAGACTATTGTCTTTATTATGACATGACGTCAATACTTTTATACTGAGTTGAACAATGAACAAAAAAAAAGATTTCCAACTTTCTTTTCACTGACATAGGCATATGTTGGTGTAGGTAGGTATGTATATCCCACCTTAACTGCTGAACAGGTTAGTGTGTAGCGTTTATTATGCAGATTTTGGGGCTGTTAGAGTGGTCTGAAAATATACAAAATAAATTAGTAGTTAAATAAATTTAAACCAGTTCAACATTGTCATAGTATATGGAAATAAATCTATGCCTGAACTAAATCTCTTTCCACAATAATTACATTATGAATCCTCAAAAAAAAATCCTCCTCCTACATAAAGTGTATATGCACTTACTGGAGCATTAGTATATGCCGAATCTCCTTTACAGGGAAATCCTCTAGGATTTTAATGTACTTGCTAGTATTAAACTGTATGACAGCACTTCTAAATTCAATTTTATCAAATTCATAATCCTCCAAAGCTGTTTTCCAGCAATTGAGTCGCTCAAAACAGGACTTGGTATCGGGCGGAGATATAAATTCATACTGAATTAAGCTCCTGGGAAAGAATAAACGGGTGTACTCATAGGAGACATGAATGGCATGTCGGGTCTCATGTACAAGAGATCTTAAGGTCATGATCAGAAATTCCGTAAGATCCAGCTCATCAAGTAGTACTTTGGACATTTGGACCAGAGCATCTCTGTCTTCCAGCGAAAGCTGCGACGGGTTTACAGAGCAAAGCTTTTTCCCCAATTTGTTTAGTCTAAGGATAGCCTGTAAGAATGACATGTCTTGTTCATCCTCCTGTCTATCCTCCGGATCCGAGAATAGATGAATGAATTTATCCATGCCTCTCAAGTGCCCGTGAACCTCTTCCAGGATTTGGACTACTTTCTTAGCCAACTGGTTTAGAGTCAGGAGTCTGTCCACCGTACGAATTTCTTTGTACGGAACCCAAATGTTCTCGCCTACAAAGATGAGATTCATTAGGTTGAGATTCGGGTGACATTTATAGCCTTATAATTGACCTAGTTAGCATTATAGAAGTGACTTTAGACAAAAACGCCCTCACCCATACGACATCGCACAATTTTAACGGCTGGAGGCGGAGGAAGTGGGCATTCGGGGTCAAGGCAGATAGAAATGGCTTGATTGTCTCCAACTTTATTATGAAGCTTCAAGTCCTTCAATCGCTTGGCCCTTGCTTTCCTTAACTCCACTTCGTTCTGTGCGAATTCCTTCTCTTTGCTTTGAAGAAACTTAAAGCGCTCGGCTTTGGGAACTTGGAGAGTATCGTCCATATTTGAATAACGGTAGAGTTTAAAGTTCTTATCTGGATCCCATTTCTCAATGTATTTATGAAGGATGGATTCTGTTTTCATTCGACAATCAATGAATGCATTCACAATATGAGAGACTCCGTGCCATATCACGAAGGATTGTCCCACTATGTCTTCCAATGTTCTCTTGATCTCGTCAAGCTCTTCTGCATCCTTGTCCACGTTCCCTTGAATTGCTTGCATGCAGAGTGTAATTACCCACATGTATGAACCTATATTTGCACGATGTTAAAATTATTAAAATAAATATTTCAATCAGAGACGTAGCAATTTAATTTCAACACATTTGAAGCTGAATATTAAATCATAAGTCCCAGAGCATTAAGTCGTAAATTGCCTGGATTTTTACAACTCTGAATTCCAAAAATAAGTTTTAGCATCATATACTTTCATTCATGATACAGAATAACATGACTAAATAAGTGTTTGAATAATTTCTTTACCAGTAGAAAACAATATATAAATTTACCTAGAACGGACCTCCCCTGAACTTTCTTCAACTTATCCGGGGTTAAATCATTTTCAAAATAGTAAGATAAGGTGCGAATTGCATCACCGCAATAGAAATGCACTCGGTGCAGAAGATATAAGGCATTTTCCAGGTGTGTAAAAGTTTCGTGTAGTTGCATTTTAAGCGACATTGTCTTAATGAGCTTTTTATTCTTAGACGCCTGCGTTGCTTTTAATGTTGCCTCCAAACTTTGGTTGTAGTCACGTAATGAATCCAGCATTAATGTCATTCGGTCCTTGAGCTCGGGATCCCTAAATAATTTTTCTAAATAATATCCTGAAAATGCTTGCGTGTATTAGCCACAAACGCTGGATATAATTTTAAATAAACTACCTACAATTTCACCACGTAGTGACTGAAAGCAGTTTCTTTCTTCTTTTTGGCACATGCACAACAGTAGCGCAAGAAGAGCTGGAGCTTTTTTGATGGGGATTTATTTCTAAAGAGGAATTTTAAGTTTATAAAGATCATTGGAGTTAAGAATGTTTCATCTTTTGCTTATGTATAGCAACTTACTGTGCTTTAGCATGGTGTTCCAATTGATCGTAAAAATGGGCATCTATGATCTGTTCAGGTTTGTTGTTTATTGAAGTCATAGATTTTTGGACTGATTTTTCTGAGTCATGCTTAATTTTAGCTATTTTATCAACTGACTTATTATGCTTCGAGTTACTTGAATTATTGGCATTATTGCCAAAAATTTCAACTCGATAAGACAGTGATGTCCTAAAATGTGAGAAGAGAGGTTCAGCATGAAATAGGCTATTGAAATAGGAGGGCCCTTTCTTTTCAGCGTTAAAATTTTTGAAAAACTTATAAATTGTTTTTTGAATTCTAGTGTCCCCATCTTTATGTAGAAAACCGTTCGGAGTGCTATTTTCAAAATTGTTATCGATCGATCGCTGCAGAGGGAAGTTTGTATTGCTTCCTAGTGACGATTCGCTTGTAATTGGGGCAACTTGGGCTCTAGATTTTCCTTTGACTTTGTCCTTAGATCGCTCTTCCATGTTTTTGAAGTTACTCTAATAAATAATTAATATAGGAGCACAATAACAAATAAAAATATATTAATTATAATATATTATATTGGTAGATTTTTTAAGAGAACATAGGTACAAATGATGCGTACTGGTACTGTAGCTTTTGATGAAAACTTACCAGGAAACAATTTTTTAAGACAAAAAATTGAAGCTACAGGATTTATGACTTTTGGTACAAATTAAAGGACAAATTTTATAATTATTTCAAGAATAGTACTCGATTTTTATCATTCCAAGTCGTGCAGTTCTTTTCCATGGTACTTCTTGGTTTTTACGAATATCACGGACATTCATTTGTATAGCATTACTTCACATTCCCATGTATGTCCTACCTAAATTCAGGTTGAAAGAAAATCTTGTTACTTCCCAGCATTTATTAAATTATTACAATCTGTTTTCCTCGCAGAAGATATCAATCTATCTTATTGTTAGTACACGAATTGTTTAATGTACTGAAGGTCATTTTCCATGCAGTCAGTATTATTGTAATGGTAAACACATCTGTTTAGTCAATGTATAAAAATACTAAATAAAGTAATACATGAAGTATTTTGTTTAAAATAAATCTGATATACTTAACAAGCAAATCTGTAAGTAAAAATAATAATAAATTGTCAATGTTTGTAAGTACCGACTAACAAATAAAATGAAAATAAATGATAACTGGAACAACTTTATTTTTTCTCCACCAGGATTTCAAATGAGTGTATGGGTATATACGTATATACCTAGATAAAATAAATATACTGCTTCCACCTATAAAAGTTTATATAGCATTTAAGTCATTTCCTCTGTCATGTTGAGCAGGGGTATTTCCCAGAATATTAAAGTAATATTCGTTATATTTTATATTATAAGTATCGTAAAAATAAAGTTTATTACAACATTAGGTAAATTGCATTGAAGATATTACGATCTTGCAATTCGATGGTTTCAACTTATATTCACATAAATTGAAACAGCAGTTATGAAATGCATTTGTGTAGGTATATTAATATTTCCAATAGTAGAAATTGCAATGGGGAAAATCTATTACTTAATATTACTGACAGCTAGACTAACAATAAGACTAAAATGAGAAACACATGAGGATCATCTTCTAAAATAATTGCTCTGGACGCGATAAGAATTATTATTATATTTTAACACATATGTTAATGTGAATTTATTATGATGTTCGTTCTCTTCAAGGTTGATGCATCTGCCCTTTTGACACCTACGGTTTGATGTATCTTTCACGAATTTTTAATTATTTCCAAAACGATTGTACACAAAAGTAATTAAATTCTCCAAGTATATATTACAAAAGTACAAATGATTGCAGGAGCATGAAGGAGAACGGAGTTAAAACATTACGAATTCATGAATTGCTGTTGCTGGAGAACATATTTATCCAGCCATATAAAAAGGGATCTGGACCTGAAGTTTTATTTAATCCCGATTTGTTCGCCAAAGAAAGTACACGGAAATAAAATATTCAAAATACAGAAGCTGTAATTTTTTGAAATCCAAAATGAAGCATTTTCAGCTCATCCCAATTTTGACTTTGGTCGCCGTTGCACTTGCTGCACCTACTGAGGATGTAAGTAATATTTTATAATTATAAATAATTTAATTTATTGTATGAGATTCAAGTTTTTTTTATTCAAGTTTTAGATGAAGTTTTTTTTCAGCGTCATGAATTATTAGACATTTAAAATATAATATATGTTATGCATGATTAAGGAGGAAGTACCGGCAGATGTCTCTGCTAGAAACTTGATCCCCAAGTTGCCGGAAGAGGAGCTGAAGGGCACCGTTACTTGTGTCAATGCCACTTTGTCTTTTACTCCGGAATTTAAAGAAAATGTCCTCGCTTGTATTGATCCTCAGATTTGGGGAACTGAGGAAGGAAAGAAAAATCCGAACGTAGGTTTTTCTAATTTGTGCAATAGATAAGCAATTTATTTTCAGATATGATTCAGGATTATTTTCTTACCCTTATTATGTTTAAAATAAATAATAATTTTTTCAGTGTAAATTTTTCTGTCAAAGCCATGCTGTTGGAACTGTAAGTCAATTTAATTTGTGTTTATTTAGTGTTGGATAAACTAATTACTTACTAATTAATTTTAACAATTTTATTATTGATTTTACTTGATAATTTATTTATCAATTAACTTTTAATAAATTTAATAATTTAGTTGAACGAACATGATCTTCCAACGGAAGAACTCTACTCGACTTACATTGATCTGGCCTTCCCTGAAGACGCAAGAGCGAAAGCAAAGGAACACTTGAAGGAATGCTTGGAAACTTTAGGTAAAACATGATTTTATACGACAAATATTATATTTAGTATTTTATATTAAGTATTTAAAAAATTACAACCTTCTATCAAAATTCAGGTTCCAAGGTAGACCCTAAAGATCCGGAGTGTGAAGGAGCAGCAGAATTCAACGTGTGCATTTTCAAAGCGTTTCAAATTGTAAGTTTTATGATCTTGTACAAACTACTGCTTTAATTCATTTAATATTTGCCAATTAGCCAATTTACTTAATATCAAATGAATGTTTTTCAGAACTGCTGAGCTTCTGTGATGATCTACTTACCTGCGGTCATTATATTCAGTACTTCTTGAGATAGAAGTATTAAACGTGAATAATTGAAGGAAGCAGACCTAATCTTTTTTCTTTCGTTTACAATATTACTAATAAATACATTGAATTATACATCAAAACAAGAATAAAAAATTTCAAACAGTCCTTGATGAGATTTGCATATGTGTGGTGCATTAAATTAATTAAGGATAAATTAACACACGCTAGTAGTTTCGAACGTATTCACCTTTTATTGAATAGTTGAAAAATAATTTATAGTTGTACAAATATAAATATTGAAATAAATTAGTAAACACAGCGGCATTCCAGTCATACACATAAATATATTGTAATAATGCTGAAGTATAGGATCATCATCACAGAATATCTAGATGTGTATTATGCCAGTTAAAGCTTTGCAGTCCGGTCAATCCTTTATAGATATTACCTTCTATTCTCCGCAAATTAGCAGGACTGTGAAACGACAAAAAAATAATAAAACGACAAATAAATACAAGGAAATGTTAACAAAGTAGCAGTTAATCATTAGTTAACTATGTCAAATATCAGTTTCATGATATATCAAATTGTTAACTCACCAAGTCAAAGATTCTAAAAACGCATTTGTTAAACACATCAGCTCCAGAACATTCGGGGTCATTCGGGTCGATTTGGTCTCCTACAATCAGCAAAGAAAGTTTTTAAAAAGGTTTAAGCTAGAAGGAATAAACCCTTGATCATAATTAAAAATTTAATCAAGACTGTACAAGTATGTGCATATTGCATACCCATAGTTTTCAGACATTCGTGAACGATTTCCTTCGCTTTGGCACGCTGATCTTCGGGAACTGCCAAGTCAAAGTATTCATCGTATCGGGCTTTGGACGGGACTCCGCTCTCATCCAACTTAAAAAAAATATGTCAGTAGTAAGTTAGAACAACATGGTACTTAAACCAATAATAACTACTAAAATCAAGCGTACAATCAGATTAACTGAGAAGAGAGTAAGAACTTACAATCCCAACACTGTGACCTTGACAGAAGAATTGACACTGAAAATTTGAAACAAATCATTAAGTAACATTATTGAGCAATATTAGAACTATTGCATTTCATCGTTATTCATGAAGAATACTTAAATAATTGCATTTTTTAAGAAAACTCTTTTTTCCTTCCCAACCAGCTTAAACATTAAAGGGCAATATAAACTCACCCGTGAATCTTTTTTCCCCTCCTCAGGTCCCCATAACTGCGGGTCTTTGCAAACATAAGCTAACTTGTTCCAATGTTCAGTAAAGAAGAGGGTTTTATTAACTGAACAGCCTATGCTTCCCTTGATTTGATGAGTTGGGAACCTGGAAAAATATTTGGAAACATGATGAATTACCACTGCAGGAGACTCCGTGATTTCCGCGTAAGCTTCGGTTGTTTCTGGAATTTCCTGGAACGTCAAACGTTTTTATCATAATATAGACAGATTAACAAAATCATTTTCGTAGTAAAATTTAATTAATATCCCGCAAAAAATTAAATTTGTGTGCTTTGATTATCATGAAATAAATTATATGAAATTACTGTAACGTATTCAAGTGGGCTTCCCACAACTGCCGTCACTACGACCACGATGAAAAAAATGAGCTTCATTTTCTACACTGTTGGAATTATTTTGGCCTGCAAGATAAGGTAGTAAATGTGTTGTCAGATTGATTATCTTTGTTGTTATTCTGTAGGAACTTGAGACTGGAATGCAAACAGTAATCCAGTGATAGTTCTATTTATATGAAAAGTTCCATTATGATGCCTTCAAGTTTTAATATTGCAAGTGAACTTCAAACGTGAGCAATTAATAACATTGTTTCATTGAACATAGCCCCAACAAAACATAATTATTTGTATCAATTTCCCACATATTCGTGTAAAATACTCGCGTCCTTTGCTCTGATTTTCCTTCCTATTATCCTTCTCTCTTTTGGTTCTTTCCTACTGTCGTCCTTTCATTAACGTGTGAATTTTTTCCAACTTGGTTTTATACGCGCTTGCTTATATAATCTATCATCTATCTGCATGCATACCTTGTTAGTGAATTGTTAAATTAGAATTAAAGTACCTCTATATAATTGTGGTATATGTAATTAAATACAATGTATACTACACTTTTAAACGGTGGTTTCAACCTTTATTAAAGACTTAATAGTTACCTTCTTCCCTATAAATTTCATTTTTTGTGATTTCGGGCTAGTAATAAGCTTCAGCGGAGTAAAAAATGATGAAAAAGTTCTGAATAAAATAGCGGAACTCTCATCATCAATGCCTTTTAATAATAATAATAAGGATTTATTACGATCGATTTAGCAGAAGCCCTTACAACCGGAATGCCTTTTAATAAACATTACAATTTTACATTGCATCGTTAAAACAATGGAATTTGTAGTTCGGAATACTGATTTTTACGCTAAAAGAATTTGGTAGTGAAAACACTGATTTTGATATTAAAACAGTGGAATTTCGTAGTTAAAACGCTGATTATCATATTGTAATGTTGAGATTACATCATTAAACATTATGCTTTCATCATTATACAGTGTGATATCACCACTACACAGCTATTCATGTAACACAATTAAAATATAAAAAATTCCTATCTTTAAATCTGGGACCGTCCTTAAGAAAACTTTAAGTAAGAGTTTTTCTGCATTACAAGTGTGTAAATAACTGTGAAAATAAGCTTTGGAACCTGTTTTTTTCTTTCATTTACATATATTGTACCTTGTATCATTGAACATGAGAGCTACAATTTGCTAGAAACTGCTGTATTACAGTAATATTACACATGGAGGAAATAATTGAAATTAAACATGCAACCTTCTTTTATAAGTATAAGATAAGTATAATAGCTACAGCCTTTTAGTAGTACGATTTCAATATTTATACTGCATGAGAGTAAAACCTTTCAAGTGAAAACTTGGCATTTTAATTAAGGCTTTTAGTAGCAAGTTCAATGCTTGCTTCTCGCGTTCTCGCCATTATCCATACATACTCGTGTATGTATTTATTCAGTAATCATGCATATTCTGGAACAATATAATAATAGAAGGTGATCTGTAAAAATGTGAGGGAAGGTTTTCTGGCACTTTCGACAAGTTTCTAAGCTCATATAAATCAATGCCATTAATGAATACAGTTATGGCAATAAAGGGAAAATACACAACAGATATAAGCATTATTTATATGCTTAATATTGTTATTATTTATTATTTTTCGATGTAATTGAAGCATCCACACAAGTAAAGTATCATCAAAAAATAGTATTTCTATAAAAATTGAATAAGTCATATGGCTAATGGAAATCATGGCTTAGGTAAATATTGGTTATATAAAGAGCGGAGTCAAAATGTTTACAACATATATATGTATTGTATAACACGTACATATATTATGTCTTACAAGGTATTCAATTAGTTCTTAAGGCAACCGAAGTTTATCATCACCATAGAACACATTTCTTGGGAGGGTTCATAAAACTGCTGGCATTACATTGCCACACTTTTGAGAATTCGTCAAAATTTGATAGGGGTCCAATGATTCTGAAACGAGCAGGGCTGTGTTCATTTGAGAGAACCGAGTCCATTAAACTTGCTGGATTGTTGTAGGAGCACCAGGACTGTGAAGAATTTGGAATTAATAATGAAAATTAGAATTTGTTTTGCAAAGAGTTATATGTACATGGAGCATTTTACTATTTATAAGAATTTCAATCAGAATTATTAAAATTAATGACACTTTACCTGTGCAAATGAGAGGAAAAATAATTGCTCAGGTGAGTACTTCTCCAGCCCTGGGAGCCTAGGCTCAGGTGAACCTCTGTTTAGTGTGTAGTACCTGTATGCCGCAAGAGCTTCGCGGATTCCACCATTATCAGCAATGTTTTCGGCCAGAGTTCTCTTCCCATTCAACTATAGAAATAATAATAATTAGGTTAAAATGACATGGGTTATGAATTACCAACGTCGCTCCAACGTTTATGTTTTTTAATTTCCATGTATCTGTACATACATGATTCTTGTCGCCCATTAAATCTTCCAGCTCTGGTAATCGGTAGTTGGTATATTGGTTCACAAAACACTGTGCCTTTTTCACGAACTGCATTAACGTTGGTATACTCCACCATGATTGTAATCTCCCAGTTTCATCACTGTATCGCCCTAAATTATTGAACGGTATTGAAATGTATTATTGTACTTATATTATTAAGGATCATTTCTTCATTATGACCTCTTAGCTTCCAACACATTTACATTATTGGTTACACTTCATACACTACTAGTAAGCATTTAACTAGTTATATAGTAATACCTCTTGTATCAAAGCCATGAGTGATTTCATGACCAATGACTGCACCCAACGCTCCGTAGTCAATCGATCTCAAACCCATGCCGAAGAAAGGTTCTTGGAGGAATCCCGAAGGAAAGGCTGGAATCCAATTATCATGACTTTATTTTACCATGCAATTGTGATATTAGTAACATTGCTGGATAGAGTCTGGCAACATTATTATTTTAGTATTAGATTCATAAACTCACTAATTGCATTTAGTTCGTCATCGTAAAACGCATCAGCTTCTGCCGGAGAGTCGCTAGACCAAGTTTTATCTACTGGGAGACTGATTTTCTTGAGTTCCTTTGTTGTCAACCAGCTCTTCATGACGAGGATGTTCTCAAAGAAACTGAAGTTGCTCATGTATAAACCACGATGATAGTAAATCAGTGCAGTTTCATTCTTGAGCCATTTAGGATATCCCATGAATGCTCGCATTTTATCAGCCTTCAGCTTTGCACGATATTTAGTAAACGAATCCATCCAGTCTAAAGATTTTAACATGTCCTTGAACGCTCTCAGCAAATTCTCCACCATTTCATAAGCCTGTGTGAAAATACCAAATGCATTTTTAGTCTAAAACCAAATCAATAAATTATTTCTTTATCGTTATAGTTAAAATTATTTTCTTACTTCAGCTATAATTTCATCTGGTACAAACTTCAGAATATATCGATAGGTAAGGGCAAATGGAATGTTATTGTCCATTAAGTTAATGCACTCAGTCTTGCTACAATATTATTAGAAATAATGATTTATTCTTATATTTCTTATTTCCAGGAATTTTGAAGGAATTAAAGTTTGAGCACTAGAAAAGTGTGAAACTTACCGACTAGGCGAAGTCTCACTTCCCTCCAACTGTTGTGAAAAGTCATAGAACAATCCTCGAAAATCGCGACTGACCTCTTTTCCAAATGAGTAAATAACTTGCCAAGTCAAATACAAATCTGAAATTCAAATGCATGAATGTCAGTTGATTCTTCTATCTATTTATTACTTTTTTGTACCCATTTCCCAGCCTTTTGGTAGTGGTATATATACCTATTTCTTCCTGCGTCGAGTTCGCCAAAATGAGAGAGAGGTTCTTGATGTACTCAATATCATTTACAATTATATGAGTGTTGTCATTGATGGACACGCCCGGGATACCATCGTACAATTCAATCAGATATTCCGTCCAGTTGAACTGCGGAGCAGTCAAATACAATTTTTTCCCCATTCACACCAGCAATACATACTAGCAAGCTTTATTATCAATATTATTTTGTACTTCATGAGTATAGCGTAAATATTATTGAGCTTACGGGAACCCCCTTAAAGGTTGCATTGGTTGGAATATGCTTCACAATATGTCCATGTTTATCTTCACTATTAGTTAGCGCAGCTTCGTAAATCCGATTAAGTTCCCTCAGCGAGAATAAATTAAACAGCGCCGCTTTTGATGTGGTAGTTAAGTCGGACATAGCCTTGAAAATACATTATTGCCCATATTGATTTAGTAGCTCATTAATATTTAGTTTAAATAAATTATGAGTGGAAATTATTTATTTAATTGGAAGCTTGTATGAGTAATCTAAATTACATTTGAAAACTGCATCTCCAAGTTCGTAATAGCATCCGAGCCGTTCCTGAAGTTACGTCGGATTATAGGATGGACACCAGGGGAACTGATTAAATACTCAAAGGCCTTATTGATCAATTTGATGTAAGCTGGACCCAAACTACTGTCTTCGGTGAAGATGCTGCTATCTACAGGCAAATCTGGCTGATCGATCTATGTATGTACATTTAGGATTTAAGTACACTTACAATATCATCCCTAGATATACTTATACATATAATTTTAAAAGAGTTTGAATCTTTCCATAAAATAAGAAGATAATAGCTTAGGATATTGCAGAATTTATATGTACATATGTGCAAAAGTGTTACTGTCGTACGAAAATAGCATTGATAGCTGTATTCCGGTAGTCAGAGCTTAGGGAAAAGTCAAAAATGTAATTTTGGCCAGTTTCCCGTTTGATTCTAGCAAGGCTCTTTGCCAAGGAGTCGCCTGGCTTAATTAAACGCTCCAACAGATCGTTCAGAGGTGTCAATCCAATTTCCTCAATTGCCGCTAAATAGTAAATTACGCACCCATTTACAAATCAAGTACATGCTTTCACGTTGACTATGCTGTCAATAACTGTGCCTTCCTTAATGACACCAGCATGTGGTATACATATGTAATTACTACTTAATTGTCTGTAGCTTAATGCTTTAAAGACGTACATGTATCCGTGCAGGTATCATACATGAATTTGACTTGTCGCAAAGGTTCGATGTCATAGTTAGTAATGTTCTCTACAAGGTGTCGAAGTCTCCCGATGATTCTGTCGCGCATGATAGTGGTGTGATCATAGGAGCCAAGGGAAGTAACAGTGGCAGTATCAGTAATCCAGTTTCCACAAGCGAACCGTGGGAAATCGTCACAAGGATCGACGGTATCATCCATTTGTTGCAAAAACAATGTTGCGGATCGCGTACATTCCTTCGAACGGCAAACCTCATAGGGTGCTGTGTATACAAAATATGCGAAAACAAATAACAGCAAGGGTCAATCAAAGGCAAACTTCACAACAATAATTCCAAGGTAAACGTAAAAAATCTAATGTGAAAGTATACTAAAGTACAAGCGTACGTATGCTTAAGAATATTATGCTTATAAGTATACTTATATACTTACAACTTATGGAGAAAAAATTATGTGCTACGTAGGTAATGTTTAGGATCATATCCGTACAAAAATACAACCATTGTTATAAAGACTAAAAATTAAACCATCGTGGAATGGTGGCACTAAAGTTGTAAAAATTCTCAAATGGCGACTATTAATTTAACATAATTATATACTAAAATGGAAATTGCTAATGGCTGAAAAATAGAGGCAATTAGTATAGTCATGAATATTATTAAATTAATTGTTATTTATGATGGAAATCATTGCCGGGTAAATTATGACTACAAAAGATCATCCACAAGGAAAATTAGTATCTAATAAGAAGTAATTAATAATAATTATAAATTATAATCACTCTCTTTCTCCTACAAAGCGCCTGCGGCCTCATTAGCATTGGTAATTGAGCTAATTCGTCGTATGTATTGCCATGCTTATTCAGGCGTTCTTGAAAGTGTCGTCGGGACAGTTTAATTTTATGTAGGAGGAAGACCCTTTGTCATAAATAACCATCTTAGGGAAATCATTGTGTGTTTTGGCAATCATGTTTGTTAAACACTGCAAGTCTTATATTAACAATAAGTAAATATAAGTATATTTATATAAGTATGTTAACATACAGACATTGTCAACAAATGCTAATATAATTGAATAAGGAAAGCCTCAATAAACTTTTGTTTATTTTTCCAGACAGGAAAGTTGATATTCATTTAAAAGTTTAACGTATCAAAAATATGTTTGACTTCCAGACACGGGAAAGCTGATATTAGTTTAAAGGTGTAATAGCTAATCAAAACTTTGTTTGACTTCCAGACAGGGAAGTTTGTCTAACTGTAAGGATGTGTATTGTACTAATAATTACCTTATTTTGCAGCCCAAATGTTAAAGGCATCCATATACATACTTGTATGTCTTCTATAATATATATATATTATAATACATATATGTATTTGCAGCAATTCAAAACTAATATGTCGTATCGACTACACATTAAATATAATTAAGAATTTTACGTAAATAAATCACTTACGAATTGTCTCGAGATAAAAAACTGTCAAGACTGTACAGGCGATGGCTAAAAGGGTACTGATGATAACTAATCCTGCTACACATAGTTTAAGGGGATGATCCATGGCTAAATGGAATTCTGTTTTACTCGGAGGATATCTCCACTGTTTTGCATCCGGAGGTGGTGTCACAGCAAATTCAATGCTACAAATACAGAAAGAAATAGAAAGAATGAGCGACGAAATTTTACTTCAATAAATGTATTTCTGATACGTGCATAAATGCTCCTTGAACTTTAGCTACCTAAATGATAAATGTAATATCTTTCGTCACTGTTTACCTCAGTCGTTATACAAAGATCGTATATTATGTATTTGTTCACACACAGAGAGATATCTTGTTGACTGGTGCGTGAAAGATTTCTCAGATCATACAACAATATTACGTCCACTTATTATCGTAAATGTGATCAGTCACCATTTCTTTAGAATAAACAACACGGACAGTTATTTGATGTTTGTGTAAATATTGTCTTACCTTGTGCTTATACTGGAAAGAGAATTCCTTCTTGAGGATGCATCCCCTTCGCTATTTTTCTCCTCATCTACCACGAATTCTTCTTGTGAGGGTGTTCGCATTACGCGAGGAGGTTCCAGAAAGTGCATTTTTAATTTTCAGTTGATTTTTACAATCAACAACAACTTATAATAAAATAGTTTATAGCGTAATAATAAACATAAATATAGAAAACACTTTATAGTATATAAATAAACAAAAAAATTGTGAAACACTTTATAGTTCACTACCAACAAAATTAGAATAAAACATTTTATAGTTAACTATAAACAAAAATAAAACAAAGCATTTAATATCAACAATAAATTTATGTGAACCAAGGTTAATATCAACAATAAATTGAGGTAAACCCAGTACTAAAAACTAACGAACACTATTTAAACTCCTTGAGAATCTGTATAAAACAATATCCAAGATTATTAAAATTTCACTGCTCAAGTATTAACCCCACAGATCAACTCTTGACATTACAAGGTATCACTTGAAACTATCTAAAAAGTAATTTAGTAGAAGATAAAGAAGATGAAACTAAACGTGAAGTATTAAACTGACGCTGGTCTTATTATTCTGACCGTTCCTTTGATCATGCCGATTATGAATGAACGACTACGTGCATTACTGGAGATCACTATAGGAACATCCGCTTCAATTATTATCACTTATTGAACTCAGTTCGCTAGCAACAAAGGGTAATAGATATAACTGAATTTCATTGTGTGGACGTAACACTTCGAGACTGAATCATAATCAATGGATATCTGTCGGTGGTCAGGCTTTTAAATCCACCCAACCACATAACTGAGAGATGTACAGGAGGTGAAACAAACAAATTGAGAATTTAAATAATTCACTTCCAGCCACATATTTGTATGCAATAATCATTTCTAAATAGGTGCTTATATTTTAAATTATAGCTACCAGAAACGTACTTGGTTATACTTACTGTCAGGCGTCCAGTGGAGACGAATTTTTCGATCTCTAATAAGCAGTATTTGTTACAGTTCCCTGCTATTTGGGGGGGGGGGTAGGTTTGCAAATACTTCTCTATGTTCTATTGATGCTAATTTCCCTGTCAATATTGTGTATGTATGTATGCACCTAATTATAAAAGGTAATTATTCCTTATGCTTTCCTTTTACAATAAGATTCAGATTTTCAAATGAGATCTGTTTTATAAAGTCTATATCAACGTGTCTATAGGTATACAAAAATTCCCTGCAAATACATACACGCAATAAATTTTCAATAATGAAGCACTGAATCTCAATATTTTCCATGTTAGGCCCCCGTAATTACCTATCAGGGGATGAGTTCCTATAACGTTTAAGTTATAAAGCAAATGGTCAGGAGTGTTCATTGAAATGGTAATAGAGAAATGTCAAAGTTGTTGACGTGTTATCCGTCGTGTACATGCCGTAATTAACATAGTTAACACCTCTGGAACTGCACTTCTTCCCATTACATATAGCTTTAAATTCAAGTATCTATATAGTAGGTATAAATAATACAACTTACACAAACATACGGGATACCTATTTTACAAAAATATGTAGGGTCAAATAAAAATGATTTTTTTATATATACATGAAGCATTCACATTAGTATTTATATTGCCAAGACATGGAAAAGTACCTCCCCGGTGCAATTTCAGCCGCCCGGTCAATATCTCTTTTGTCCTTCACATCTCACACATGTATTACGCTTTTGTATATGTAGTTGCTACATAATGTGTACTGAATGCATACATTGTTATCTAATTTTGTTGGCGTTGGTCAGCCATCATCTTGTCGGCAACACAATCGTTGTTTAGGAAATTCACCTCAAGAACAAGCGATTGAGTTTTCCATTAAATCCGTGTTACTACTATACAGGACATTCCTTAAATACGCAGTGCATCAATAATTTACGGAAGGAAGATAAACTAAATGACTATCAACAAATAAACAAGGGAAATGACAGGCCATGTTTGCTCAAGGAAGGAAAATCTTTTGGTTTGACCGCTCACAGGGAAAATAGTGTAAATTAAGCTACCAAGTCTTTTATTTTATGTATGAAATCAATACGAACACACCTGCAATCAATAAAGAACGCCCTCGTAAATAAACATGAAGCTTAATCACTAAAATTAGCGTTCATTTGCGTCTTCATAGCTTTTTAGTTGAGTAATAATGCAGATTATTGTGGAGTAACAGGTAACAGAAAATGCTCTTTATGGCATCCCTGACACTACCATAGGCTCCAATTTGCAAAATTATCATAGGTTCGATTTCTTAAAGATAGCAAATTGTCAACTCCCAACAGTAATTACCAACACCGCCACACAAAAGTTTATTAGTTCAGCCATGGCACAAGTAAGAACAAAGTCACGAGTATGTGCACCTGAGTAATTAATAATTCCTGTATTGTAATTATAATAAGGGATATTATGTAACACTCAAGTGTGTTTAGGTTGTACTATGAAGGCAATTATTAGCTATGTATGTACAATATATACATGTTACCAAAAACAAATATATAAGTACATATGTTTGGTTGTATACTACAGGTCAACACTCAACAATATGCATGTATATATACATAGTATATATACGTGCTTACAAACATTATATATACTGTTTGTAAGCACGTCAATGTGATATATGCGTCACTAATTTTATGAAAAAATGAAGCAATTCCTAGGCTGACATTAACGTTCCGAATCCTTCATACAAAATTTGGTTTATTAACTCAAAAACATGACTAAAATTAGCTTAAGCGGCACATATAGAGTCTGTTTGATCTTTGAATGGCTAAGAGGATTATTTCGTCTTATGTTATGCTATTTTTGGATTTTAATTTATGAAATGGCACATGAATAGAAGCTTTCTGAATTGTGTATGTGATAATTGAGCGTTTTGGTGACGCACTCTGAAACATGGATTAAGCCGTATTTAATGCTTACTGAACTTCAATTGGATTGCATTTGTTTGTTTTTTGCTTTTAGAAAATCAGGTGGCTCATGTTTTTTGTTTGGATGCCATAATATAACATACGACATTGAAATACATATTGCTGGATCATACTGGCCAATATCTGAAAAGGTCATTTGTGAATAAATGAGACAAACACTCAAATTAATTTTTTTTACTGATGTTGATGAATTATTTAATGCGTTGTTACCATTCTTACACTAATGAATTTATTGGTTGTGGGGTTGGAGGTAACAAGTAAATATTATTATTTTATTTATAAGTCTGCATGGAGATAGATGCACGAATATGAAATACATTTGTGATGTGAATGAATAACTCCAGAATGTTATAATTCAAGGTCTAGAAGGACAGAGTTTGGATTAGTAATTAAAAGGAATACTTTAATTTAATTATCGTTAAGTGAATGTATAAGTTAATGACTATAGTGAATATTATGTATCTGAATAATTACATTTTGGGATAAGTGTTATTGCATTTCATCAATTTTTAAAACTAATTTTTCAGAATTAATTATGACATGTTTGTAAAGTTAATATGCACATGCACGAAACATGGGGTGATTTCCATCGAAAATCAGTGGGCGACCAGTACGAAGCGCTTTCATGGAGAATTTATTTGAATAGTAATATAAGATCAATATATAGAATAAGAGATAACATCAAAGCTTTAAAGACGGGAGCAGTATAGACAATACACAAAAGTCGAGATTGAATCGATATATACGAGTGGAATAATTCTGCTTGTTTTGGATGATGGAATGGATGAACATTACCAGTGTTAATGTCTCAAATACAGCCGCTCATTGTCACTTCAGCAGTCTGCACTGTCTGCAGTATTAACCCCAATGGTTTATATATACTTATACTATAAATTATTTTATTTAAGTTTAAAAGCTTGTATACACACAATATTTTGAGCAAAAAGAATAAATAAAATATATTATTCGGCAACCTTTGTAAGCCTCTTGTCCATATGATACTTGTAGCCATATATGATTTAGCAATTTCACACCCTAAAAGCTCTATGATGAGATAATTTAGCAGCTTCTTTTTCTCGTCTTCGGCAGGGATTAGCAGAGGAATGAATACCAAGTATTTTTTCTGCAATGACATCCGCGGAATAATTTTCCCCTTGGAAATCATTTTCCAGATCCAGTACAGCATTCTCCATGTCTTGGGATGAACATTGTTCAACAGGTGGTTGTGTCTCTGAAATGGAATCTGAAGGTTCCAGTAGTCTGCTGTCATATGGGTTGGGTTGAGATATTTGACGATACGTATCACTTAACTTTCGCCCTCTGTGCTTAATGTTGAACTTCCCGAATTTCAAATGACTTGGGATTTTCTTGGGGCACTTCTTCACCGGACTTTTCAAACCTCGTCGGATTGTTTGTAAATAAGTTTCTGTAACGTTTGAAGGTCGACCAGGACCTTCCTTTGAAGATTGCTTATGTTCTGAGTAATGACTTCCTGATCCTTGATCCCCATGCTTGCTAGGAGGATGATCAACATGTTTTGCTGAACGATCCATGGCTTGAACGACTTGAGCTAGAGCTTTTTGACCTAAAAAGTTCAAATAAAAACTAAATTGCGTGTTTATACTAGGAATTTCTGTACTACGTACATACTTATATTAAGCTGGAACTTATGCTTTGTTCATTGGAAAAATCTTGAGTATATTTACCAATAGCATAAACGATCTCATTCCGGGTAGTTTCAGAAAGTCTGGATAAGCGATCATTAACTAAATCTTCGTAATCAAATCTATCCCCACCATTTTGAGGCTTTTCTGGACTTCGGTTAGTGTTCATCGTTAGTCTCTCTCCACTCCGCGGACGTCTTTTCCTTCTGTTAGTTACTTGATCACTTCCATCAACACTTTCTTCACTACTCTTTTTCCACCTGTACTTAAATGGAACAGTGCAGTCATTTGGTTCAGGGTGAATGAGAGACTGCGAGGATATCTTTTCTTCGTCATTTTTTATATTTCGGAATATTGAGCAAACTCCATTTTCATCCGCGGCTGAGTCTTCTTCCGTTGAATCAGATCTGCCGGTATCTGTTTTCTTTGGAGTATCTCTTGAAAGACTAGAGTTCTATAAACAAAATCATTGTGTTTACTAAAAAAAAGTATTTAAAAGCATTTAATTTTTTTATGTGGACAAGCTTTTAATTCTGAAGTATCTGGATACCTTTTTCAAAGCATTCTCTCCAATTTGCCTAAATATTCCTCCATGTTCTAGCTTCGTTATTCTCTTATGAATAAGTTCTGTCTCATCTTCTATGTCGTCTTGTCCTTCATTGTCTGAACTTGAGAATTGATCTTGGAGCTCTTCATGAACATCAGTTGAGCAGGATTCCTCACTATCGTCCTCGTTTTCATCTGCTTGTTCTTCTTCGTCATCATGCTCTTCATAATCTTCTTGCATGATTTCCTCTTCATCAGCATTGGACGCGCAGCTGAAACCACTGTTTTGGCTGCCGACAGCGACTGGAAGCTTCTCATCACCGATTTCGGGTATTGGAGTTTGTAGAAGGCGATGAACAGATGCGCTTGTCTCTTTCGCGCTCATGATAAGCCTCTGCAAAGTATTTGCTTCCTCTTTAACTATTTTGCATTCTTGCCTTTGCTCACTTTTAGATTTTTTCGTAGTCATGTTGAAGATCCTCGAGTGTTTACTTACATTTTCACTCCTGCTTGAAACGGTTATTGTTCTGCTGTTACGTTCAGTCTGGAAATGAGATTCGCTTTGTTTTTTGCCTTGCCCGAGGTCCTTTGATCTTATAATTGAATTTCTTGAGTATTCCTTCATATCCCGCTTCCCCTTATTATTAGATGGATTCGCTACTGTATTGATAATTAAAAAATGCTAGTTTACTGCCTACGGAAGCGTAAATAACGAATGTAGAAAATGCATGAACTTCTAACTTGAAGGGTTGGGAGTGAGTTTACTGAATAATTACTTCATTAATAAGTATCGTTTTATTTAAAATAAGAAAGGAAACGTATAAGATTACCATAATTATCCCTGCTGTCCTTGCTAAATATTTGAACCGAAGAGCTGCTTCTGTCCTCGTTATTTTTATTTCCCCACAATACTTCTTCAAAAGCTGCCACTGCGGGATCCAGACATTGCTCTATTGGTGTAACTGGAATAAGAGGATTAAACAATATGACGTGATTTACCAAATAAATAAAAATACAAGGACGTGAAATTAACAAACCAAACTGATATAAGGTTAAAATAGCAATAACTCACTTGGCTCTAATTTCATTCCTGCTGGCAAGCTTTTGTGCTGACAATAATGTTCCATGACCTTTAGTTTCCTGTATCGATTTTCAAGCTGCACTTGCATCTTGCCAATTTTGCCCTTAAACTCCTTGTAAGTCATTGTACTTAAGTCTGTTTTAAATATTAAATATGCAAGCTTTTCAATGCGAAGCTTCTCCTTTTGCAATTCCTTCTTTCGATGTTTAATGGCTGTCTCCTGACTTTGAAGCTTAACCATTTGACAATTGACAAATATTTCCTTTTCTTTGAGTGCCTGGAGTCTTTCGGCCATTTCACTCTCATCATGCTGCAACGACATCTGTTCCTGACGAAGCTGATTCCGCCGGATATTCATCTTGTAGCTGAGTTGATCAACGTTTTCCAGCTGCTCGTGAAGATTCTTTTCTTCTGTTTGCAATCGCTCCATCACATTCATGAGTTCTTTTTCTCTCTTTTTCGTTGCGAAACGAATCTCATCCAGCTGGTTCGTGTATCGAAGGGCCTTTTCTCTTAATTTCTTCAATGTCATCAAGTGGCTGTCTATTTTGGAAGTGCGACATTCAGAGCACAAGTACTCATTTTCTTTGTGCAATAGTGAATCGGATTTGTCTTCCTCGTCCGCCATTTTCTCAAGTGAATCTCTGGTTATTCCTTTTGCAGTTGCTTTCCAGTAGGGGGCTGGTTGAGATTTTGTGTGGCCAGATTCGCCAGACTGCGTTGAAAAAAAAATCATTTGTTTTAAAAGTATTTTAATGGTGATTTAAAGTATTCTATTAAATTATATGCCGTATAAATTATATTTGTGTGCGTTATTATATACCTCAGCTATACATGCATCAAAGGGTTGATGTGACACCATGGTAGACCTCTTACATGTTGCAGAACTAGTTTGCTGAATGTCTTCAACTTGTGTGAAAGGCTTCTTGTGGGAGTTTGATGACTTTATCTTTTTCATATTAAATTCTTTCGTAATTTATTTGTACTCAATTCACTTTTGAAGTTTCCTTTTAACGAAGTGATGCACTAGTTTTTCCCTGATAATTTTGATAGCATCAATATGGCTTCAAATATCCTTAGGTCAATTGATTTATTAACTAATTTTTAATACAATTATTATAGGAGTGACAGACTGGAAATTTAAATTATGTTTATTACAAATTATATGTTGTTATTAACCGACTACAGAATCTGTATATGATTTATCTTGTTGGTTTAATTTATTACATAAACAGTATGCTAAAGAAATATATACAATAGCACAATAGCCTCATATAAAAATGTAGGTAATTATCTCAAATTAGTTTTATTATTTTTTGCAAAAATGATTGTAGAATTAGCGCATTTTTTTAATATAATTAAAAATAATATTTAAAACCAATCAAATATTGTGAAGAAAAACAAAATATTTCATTGCAATACTATTAATTAACTTTATTTAGATAGAGTTAAATATTGTGTAATTAAGTATTAGAAGAAAAACGAAGTTATAAAATAAATAAATATGAAATTGATTTTATTATATATGGGAACGAAAACTAAACTGGGTAAAGCAGAGCTAATCTAGTTTACTTCTTAAAATACATTAAGGATGCTAAACTTTTTGAAATATTTTAATATTTCGGTGCAAGTATGTTTTAAAAATAATATTTGGTGTCGAGCAGCACCACCGCAACCGCCAGCCGGTTTGTTTATTTTTACATAGCCATAAAATATCTAAACGATGATGTCATTAATGTAAGAGATTGATCTTGAGTGTGATAAAAGCAAAAATTCAAAACCTTACATAAACTTCATTATTATTGTATGTACCTATAGGTGAAATACGAAAATATTGCACAATTGAAATGCTGTAATCTCAAATTTATTCAGTCTAATTAAGTAACCATTTAAAAATGAATATTGTTGTAGAACAATTTTTTGCATAAGTACATATGTATGTACATTTGAATCAATACAGACAATGATATTTTTCTGTCTCCTTGCCAGTGATTTCTTCAAATCCGCTGTTAACTGTAAAGATATTAAATATCTTGTCACTAGCACCTTATACAATATTACATAAGTAGATACTTATACTTGTTATAGTCACAGTTTACAGTGATAAACATGAAAAGCAATATTTTTCATACATCGAGCTTATGGTTAGTTTTTTAGCAATTACGACAAGAAATTATTGTACGCTTTTTAATTTGACACCTTCAATCATCATCGCTCCATGTGCGGTTTAACATGTACTTGACAATAACCAATGTGGTTTGGGTTTTTGACTCATGGCTTATCTAAGTAAAGAAATGATCTTATACTTTAAAGACTGAACTTGGATCTGACATATTTTTCACCGAAGCTTGTATTCAACGCGACACAAGGCTTCATTAAGTTGTACACCAATAAAGGGTTATCGTTTGTAGCATATACATACATGTCTTAAGAAAATTAATGTAAAATGTTTGAGGCAAATTATAACATAGATACACAATAAGATACTCGTCATAAAATTAACATTTTTACTAGAAAAAAAATTGTGCGATAATTGTTCTGTCATATATACACTCACGTACATTCATCCATGCAAGGTGTGTAAACATTTTTGCTATTGCATGTTGTATATTTGCAATTTCTTTGACAAATTTTGCTTGTATTCATGAGCGCAAAAGCATGTATACCGTATCAAAGTTATAACTTTCAATTACGTGTACTCTACATGCACTACATATATCTTAATTTAAGTGGGTCTATCTCGGTATACAGTGCTAGGTTTCATGTAATACTTTGGTGTGCCAAACGTAGAGTGCCTTCATTAGCGCACACACAGTCCCTTCCATTCAAAACACATGAATAAAGCAGATTTTAAGAATCGAAGCAAAACAAAGCAGTAGTTTACATAAATACCAAGTAAAATTGATTGGAATGAAGAAAATTATTGTAAAATAGTAGTACTTTGAATTAAATAGCGGCTTGGAAAGTATAAAAACGACAAAATCAATGCTACTCATATATACATACAAGTTTATAAACTTCACGCAAACATGACGATTAATTCAGCTTGTTATTGGCTTTCTTCTTGCAATTGCGTCAAATATGGTAGAGTAACCCCCATACCATCAATGCTGTTATTAATTATTATCGAGTTACAAAGCCATGTTACATTATTTATAATTTTTAATTAGCAGAAAGTAAATTTTTCAGCAGCGGAGAGCCGTTATAGACTCTCACAAGTGTACATAGAGATATGTAAAGCAAAAAATTGCTAGTAAATTGTGTTTGAAGTTAAAGACTGGAATATATAGGCATGAACCATATGTAGTTATATAAAGCAATTTTTACTTCATGCAAAAGTGCATATTTAATTGTAACAAAAACGTGTAGAAGTACCTTCTTCCGTCTCGGCACCGTAAAGAACCATTATTTTTTAAGCTGTTGTGCATCGTATTTTTATTAAAGTAAAGTATACAATAAAAAATACTTAATAATTAAATCTTCCTAATGCTATTAAGCTTGTTATATCCCGACTTCAGCAAGACTATTACATGTAACAACAACAATAATAATAACAATAATTTATTATCCTTAAAGAACACAGGATTATTATTGCTTGACCTGAACGATCAAGAGTATGCATAACTTAAAATACCAACAACGCTTTGCACCCTTTGAGTTAAAATAATATGTCCATTTATATTGCGCTTATTTTGTAACATATCTCAATAAAATCGGAGCTGCGAGGACGGAGGTTCCCGAAACAAACGACAACTAGTATATGCACAAGTCGAATCCCATGTGCTTTGTGCCATTTTGCAAATTAATTTTTAGACATTATAGGCATGTCTTTGCCCTGCTTACATAAATTGGTGGGATCTAATATCCTATTAAAGTATCCAAGAGGGAAGCACAGTATGTATAAGTTTTATTCTTCAACAAAAAATTTTAAAGTTGCTTGCAACAAATAAGAGCAATTTGCTTGCAACAACATTACAATATCCTCTTGTTGAGAATTTCGCTACACAGCAAGCTTGCACAACTCTATGATAAGCCATTTAACTACTGGACTAGTAGCTTATAATAGTGGGGCGACTTCTGTGTCTGAAATGTCCCGTTTAACCAAGTGCCTCCGCAAAGACAATGTTGCACATAATATATAGAATACATATACAGGTACAACCGTAAACGTCTAACATGTAAACAGTAGCAGGTAATGTCATAACAAGCCATTTCAGCAGTTGGCATACAAGAGAGCAGTACGCATTCTATAAGTATATACTTATACATTTAACTTACAACTAATTTACAACATTATACAAATAAATAGGTGAGATACAAGATTGTTACGCGTAAATAAATGCATGTAGAAAATAAAAAGTTCTGACTTCGAGTCATTGTATAGTGGCAAATGTTATGGTAAGAGTCGACAGTTGTATACGAGTAACTTAATCCGTCGTATGCGGATTCGTATAACTGAAGCCATCAAACTGAGTTTGGTCCATCGAACGCAGGATTTCCTTGTCGACAGGAGTGAGTCTAGCAGCTTCTTTGGTGAATGTCGTATCAAAGTACTGCACATCCAACGAATGTTTCTGAATTCAAAAAATATAAACGTAAGGATTTCTTCATAAAACCATAATTTCAAATTAAGCATATAAAAGAAGAATGCTTTTAGAGAATATCAAGCTAACAAGAGAATCAATCAAAAATGTTACATTACCAGCTTTGGTTTAAAAGGTGGCTCCATCTCTCGTCTTTCCAATTTTTCCCAGTTGATCGGCTGGAAGAAAGTTTGATCCTTGACATCACCGTTGGGGCAACCGGAAGTACCGAGTCTTTTCGAAGCATCTTTTTCCAACAACTGAAAATGCCAGTAGATTTTAGCGTACCTTAGTCTGCTTTTTCTCTTAAATCAATAGCTTACATACATTAAAAACAACGCTTACCATCTCAAGAATTCGCTTCGACTCCCTACTCAGGAACCGGGGGTAACGCACTGACTCATTGCAAATAGACCAGAACAGTTCATCTTCATCACATCCACTAAATGGGGACTGACCAATAAGCATTTCGTACAATAATATCCCAAACGCCCACCAGTCCACACATTGGTTGTACTTTAATCCTTTAATTATCTGGAAGCAGGGAAGTAAAATCAGTAATTTAAACTTCAGGCCTACACTATTTAAAACAACATTGCCAAAGACAATTTACCTCTGGTGCCATGTAATCTGGCGTTCCACAGAAAGTATCTGCAGTTCGATCCAAGTAAATCTGAAGCTTACACATTCCAAAGTCAGCTATTCTAACATGACCTTCGAAGTCTAACAATATATTGTCCAATTTCAGATCTCTGAAAACATAAGTATGTATTAGGAACGGTTTTAATGATAGATTTAAGCGTCAACAAAAATACTGGGGACGAAAATAGTATGAACAGACAACGAACTAATAGAAAGATCAACGAACTATTTTTGGAGAAGTAAAACCTTGCGATCAAGATTATAAAAATCTCACCTGTAAATAATACCCTTTTTATGCAGGAATTTCAATCCTGACACAATTTCCGCCCCATAAAACCTAGCCCGCTCTTCACTAAAACGGCCTGTCTGTTGTATATGAAACATTAAGTCTCCACCGTTGAGATACTCCATCACGAAAAATAAGTGTGACTGTGAAAAGAGGAAAATATAATTAGCATCACTCTGTTTCCTTACTCACTCTATTTCCTTACTTGAGTAACTCAAAGTGTAAATACTAGAATACCTCCGTTTGAAAAGTACACAGAAGGTGACAGAGGTACGGGTGTTTTGAGCCCATCAAGAGAACTTTCCTTTCGATCATCGTGCACTCGACATCATCATCTTCGAGAACTACGTCTTTCTTTAAACATTTAATGGCGAAGTAACAGTCCGTTCCCTTTAGTTCGGCTAGGAGAACCTGAAACGACAGCCACGAAAACATACATTAAGGAATACAAAATTTCCTTTAGATCTGTCACATTAGCATAAAAAATGGTTTAAAATCTGCAACTAATTAGTACATGTTGGCATAATAATTACGACAATGTCAAAAATACTCCCAAATGAGTCCTTTACCTTGCCAAAACTTCCTTTGCCTAGAACCTTCAGAAATTGGAAATCTTGAACTTCGTATCTTCTAAATTTCGGTCTCTGTTTCGTGGGACAAATTCGGTTCGCAATGGTCTCCTGATCCTCATCCGAATCTTCACTTGGAGGTGACGGCATTCGTCGACTACCGGATGTTCCCGCACTTAGGGTGCTACTACTTGTAGTTGATGTAGATCCGTCTAGAAATTTTCAATCATTTACATGAAAAAACAATATTCCAAGTTTTTAGACCTGCAAATTCCTTCCTTCCTATCACAATTTCCCTTCTTGTTGGATTTTCTCTCCCAGATGCATCCATAGATGCAGCCTCTCGGAATTAGTTTCGACGATTACAGCATTTTTAAATTAATTTTACCTTTTTTGAGGGAACACAACGCTTCAGCAAGTAATTTCTGATTTACACCACATAAGTTTGGCATGAAAATCTCGCATTTGTGATGGCAGTTCACGTTACAGACTAGAAACAGCAAGGAAATTTATTTGTCATGTCATACATATGTCGTAAATAATTTATTTGTTTCATCCAAACTGAGAACTGCGCTGTCAAATATGTCACCGAAAACGCTGAGTCCCAAAACCTTGGATAACTCAAGCACGACAAGCTAACTTTAGGAAGATCTGCCAGTAAGCAGGACGGTCTTTGCATTACTAATTGGACATTCCTAATAAGATTTCCAAGAAATCCATCGTATACCTGACAATAGTTGCGCATTTAACCAGTTTACCTCCCTAATTCCCTGCGCCGCAAAAGAATATCTTTTGCCAGGACAACCAACAAGATACGAATTGAAATTTCTTTACATTTATTTTGGCACTCGTGCGTTTGCGGTCCTAAAGTTTGTGCAAAATCATGTTGAAATGCACTACAAAAGATAGAGAGTGAGAGAGAACAGCTTAGAAACAGCAGCTTTAACTTATCCATTAGTTTTCTGTTGATAATATGTGTAACTGCCAGATGGTACCGTTAAAAGTCCAGAGACAACATGAACATCCGAGGTTAACCTATCCCAAATCATTATCCTAACTCTCGGAAATAGTGGATATATATTTTCTTCGTTAGTGTAATGTATGGATAAGCAACATGGTTCCTGTACACCTGTGGTGATCTTTAGTGTTTCGTTTGTGTATATATGTACAAGTTGTGCATGTATGTAGAACACAAACACCTTATAGGTAATTAAGTAAATGAAGTCTTTCACGGCGCATTAGATTGCACAGGAAAGAAATGTCAAGGAGACGGAACGGATTACGAGTTGCATCCTGCTGAAGGTAAGCACGTAAAGCACGCGACATCGTTTTATAAACTGCAAGAATGGCAGTACAACAAAAACAAACATATTCACAACCTAAATGCACCAAAATGCTTTTACTGCGTTGCATCCCTTTGGTCAAATAGGAATGTATTAAGTATCCTTTTGCTCAAAAGTTATCATCATCAGTAGGAATCTGATTTCAATAAATATTTCAATCAATGTTCCTGATGACCGCATTTGTATTCGGAGAATAGCCAACCGACATTTTTCACGTCGTTGCAAACTGCAAATGGCAAAGCATCGTGTTAGATGCACATAATAAAACTCATACGGGCGTAAAAACAGCTGTAACATATGACTCCATCACGTATTTAGAAAAAAACTACCGGTGCTTATTTACAAATAGATTGCTCATATATTACAACCTACAGTACATTGTATCCTCTAAACGATACTATGTATACTGTATACTATATCGTATATTCATAACCAAATCACGAGACGAAGCCAATCCTTCTGTAGTGTCTCTAATCCATACACCCGTAACTTTTCACTGCAGACACTCAAGGCTAACTATCTGTATTTTTTGTACCCAATACTCGCGATTCAATATCCAAACCATTACCTCTCTCACTAGATTTCGGAGTCAAGGGAGGTGAGTCGCTATCTACGGATCCACTAGAACCTTCGGATGAGCATCGATTCAGTGAGTCCCGAATTATTCCTTGAACGATTGGATTGGGCAACACTGAAGTGGTTGAGGTTGATGAGGATGTCGTCGTCATACTCTGACTCTCAGTCGTTGTAGTTTTATTAGTTTCCTGACTCTCCTGCGTGATCGTATTAGTATCACCGATTTGCTCGATCTCGACGTGGGAACTGACTGTGAAGGATTCAAAGACCGGCGTAATGGTAACGCTATTATTGTCTTCTTCAGTTACACTTATTGTCTTGAGGTCAACATCGTCATTACTAATACTTCCTTGGCTCTCTGATGCAATGTCCTTTTCGCCCTTTTCACTGTGGGGTTTTGCCCTTTCTAAATCCCGTGTTTCTGAACTGCTGCTTTCTTCAGGTTCCTCAGTAGAGACAAATGCGTTCGTCTTTAACTGCACAACAGCCACTGTTTCCTGATCAGCGTTTTCGAATGATTTTCGCTTTTCTTCCTTGGACTTTGCACGATTTTGAAGTCCAAAAATGTTTTTGCCGCTTTTGGCACTCTTGCTACCCAATTGTCCAAGAGCTTTTGAGTTAGAAGGAGTTGTTGCCGATTGTGGAAGTGGACTGTCAACTGATGTGGAGGAACTGGAAGTCAATGAATTTGGTTGATTCTTCAAAGGTGTGGGTTTGGGAAGCTTCCCTGGTTTTTTTACCTCTCCAGCTACTTTTAGTTTTGGACTAGACAAGCCTGAAGGAGATGGTGTTCCGGGTGGGGTAGCAAGTTTTACATCTTTCTTCCAAGGGAATTTTGGTGGTTTCGGGTCTTCTGGTAATTGGTTCTGCACTTTAGATGGTGGACTGAGCTTATTTTTCAACACATTGGAGTTATTCCCAGCCAATATATTAGACTGATTGACTTTTACTTCCTCGTTCTTCCCCACTGACACACTCTGCTGGTTCTTGTTGTCAGTCTGAGGGGTGGAGGGTGATGACTTGGCAATTGAGGACTCGTTGGGGCTTGCCTTATCAATTGCCATTACAGACTCGGCTTCTATTTCCGGCAATGCCACAACTGCAGGTGAGGTATGCAATGGTAAAGGATCTAATTTTGAATTAGCTATCTTCTCTAGTATTTGCTTAGGTACATCGTCTGATGACAAATGATCCTTCCCTTTGGCTACGGTCTTAGTTGTAGCGTCTGATTCTTGCGATTTTGCCTTTGTGAATGGACTTGCCACTATCTTTTTATCAAGATTTTTTTCTAATTTGTTTAAAGTTTTGTCTGTGCTCTTATTGTCGTCAGTTAATTTACCCTGCTCTTTAACGTCCTTAGTAGGATCTTCAACCTGGTTATTTTGTGGTTTGTTGCTTTCAATAGCAATATCTATTTCACTTTTTGATTCCGTACTCGTCTCTTTCTGGGGTTCAGATTTTATATCTTTTTCTATTGAATTCTCAGGTGGGGTTGGCTCCTCTGATTTTTTGGCTTCTTCCTTCTTCGCAGCTGGCTTCTTCCAAGGCGGTGAAAATTGTTTGGTATCCTTATTCGGCACACCTGTAAAGTCTTTTTTCTTTTGTAGAAACTCTGGCTTAGGTGATTCCGATTTGCTTTTTAGGTTATTAGGTAACAAGTCAGTCTTTCCGAGCTTGTTTTTCAAAGTGGGGAAAGTAGGGCTAGAACTCGGACTGTCGAATTTGAACACAGAAGCTTTACCAGGTAAGTTTGGTGATGCTGTTGGTGTGCTATCTTCAGAAAGTTCCTTACTCAGTACTTTAAAGTTTGACTTCGTAGGACCTTTCACTTTGCTAGCTGCTGTAGGAGTTTTTGACTTTGGTGATGTGGCTTTATCTGCCAGTGCTTCAGCCAGAACTGTAGAAGACTGCGTGGTGTTTGACTGGTCTTCAGAATTACTCTTATTGGATTTGTCATTTAGAATTTCTGGTGATTCTTCCTGTTTTGGCACGATGATATCTGAAGGCTTTGGCTTGCTTTTTGGGGTTTTTAGATCAATTATGTCATCTGATTTCCCTTTAGCTGACTCGATGTTCTCATCCATGGAGGTTGCGGCGCCTACGTGATCATTATTCATCTTCTTGCCTCTCTTCACGGTTTTCTTATCATTGAAGTAATTGTTACTTGCACTTGTTGTATTCATTGCTGGAACATCCTCGGTCTTTACATCTACATCACTAGTGTCAGGGACAAGTTGAGATTTTGCAAAGATATCTTCCAACTCTTTTAGAACTTGAACTTCCCTTTGATTTTCCAAAGCGCTTTGTTTCTTATTGTTCTTCATAATGTTCTCAATCTCCAAATCGCAATTTTCTTCCTCTTCATTAATACTTTCAACTTCATCATTGTCCATGGGATACTCATCATAATAATTAATGGGTCGGAAGCGGGAGCGGATGATCATTGTAGATCTGTGGGATTTGAGATCCTCGCTAGCCCAGAAATCTACTTCATCATCCGCATTATTGTCTATTTCAGTAGTTGAATTATTTGAAGTAGTAATACCTTCGAGTAGTTCAGTCTCAATACCATTGTCATCCTCATTGTCTTGAGACTCTTCTGGAATGGAAAAGGCACTCACGTTACTGTTTGACCTACTGAGAGGGACTTGATGGACATTGAGAACTTCCGGACTTGGGAGGGAGTCCCCAGCCAAATTCTCATTTGAGCATTGTCTTACGATTAAAAACTTCTGTGTAGATTTCCTACGTGGGATCTTGTCTGGATTGTTAAAAAAGATTGTTTCCTCTCTCTCTTGGGACTTTGTCAAGTGGTTATTGTCCGATGAGGAGTCACTACTTTTTTCAGTGTCTTCCGCTAATCGCTGATCTCTCTGGCTTAAAAGTGCGGCCTGACGTTCTTCGATTTCTCGCTGAAGTGCAGCCTGTTGAGCTCGAATTTCGGTCAGAGAGGGTCTCCTGTATCCGGAGTGTTTCTTCTTTTTCGACTGAATAGCCCATTTTTCTTTTAGCTTCTCCCCTGTCGTCTTTTTCGGCTTCTTATCTCTTCGCTCTTCCGTTATTAAGTATGGATTCTCCTTCAGTTGCTGTGTCTGTATGCGGATGACAGTTCGACCACGACGGATAGTGCCAAAAGTTTGATTTTCCCGTGAAATTTCTCCTGGAGTTGCAGTATTTTCATCATTTTCTGACTTTTCACCTTCCTCATTATTTGTTTCACCGTCATTATTCAAGATGTCCATGGACTCATCTCTGCTGGGTCTCCGAGGAGTCGTCACATCAATGTCCTCCGTGTTCCACACAGCTATCTTCTTATTGGAAGAAGATCGTCGAGGTGGAGAAGAAATGTTGGAGGATATGCCACTTTTAGCGACGGTCAGTGGACTCGATATTATGTTGATATGATTAAATCTAGGTACACGGGAGACTCTACTATGACTGGAATGCTCAGTAATTGGTTGTAGTCCAGCAGAGCCATACTTTTTCCCAAGACCTGGAGCAGTTATGTAGGGAGGACCACTGTAGGCGCTACCAGTGTAAGGGGCACCATAGCCGTAGCCGTAACCACCGAGGGTTGAGAGTGGCGAGCGGTTTGCATAGCCGCTCAATATGGAACCAGGAAGGTCCAGCCTTCCTAGTAGCATTGAATTTAGATTTCCGGGGGGTAAGTATGAAGACAAGGGTGGTCCAAGAGGAGCGTAGGATTTATGAACTGGTGTGAAAGGCATTTTGACAATATTTTTTATCACTTGATTACTCACAATAATTCCGATTCGGTCTGATAATATCGATTTTGTAATACTTACATATAGAAATGTAATTATTACTATATCACTGAGTCCTTAATTCACAATGTCCAGCTTGTGTAATAATAATACTATTGTAATTTGAAAATATTAAATCTTTATTTAATTCACAGATTTCAGTTAATTTAAGCAAACGCAGTAATTAGATTAAAAGTTAATTACGCCAATAATTTTTTAATTTCACCCTTAATTTCATTGTTCTAATTTTTAATGTCCCGGCGTCAAGCCATCAATGAAGTAATATTAGCTGTTGCACTGTTTTATACACTTTATCCAGCAACAACGAATACTTAATAATATTTCTCACAGTCCCCGTGGTTGCTCTATTTAGTAAAGTACCTTACATGTTGACCTTATTATTGGTAATTATTTTCATTGAATGTTTGTTCAGTCGAAATCAAAGGAATAGATTGTTGCAAATTTTAAAAGCTATAGTTCTCAGGTGAGAGAGGTATGCCGTACTTATAACTACACAGGAGCAAAGCAATAAGCACAGAGGAAGGTAAAGTGAAAATAAAAACTGAAAATACTCTCTCCGGTTCTCACAGAAGCTTTGCGATATGACGACTGTATACGCAAAGGGAAGCGGATCGGAGAGTTGAAGAGATGGGAAATACTTGGAAGGAACATTTGCTCGCCCGGGGTATGTGTGGGGGAGACGTTTGGCAACATTATAGTTTCTTCTCTTCTTCCTCATATCGTGTCCGCGATTAGCTCAACACTTTAACTTCATTAACTCTGAATTTCTTGGGTACTAGCTATGTTTTTAGCCTTTTGCGCCTTACTACTACACAACTCGTACGATACCCGGCATACCTCAAGCAGGAGCTCAAAATCTCATGATTCTTCTCGTTCAGTAGCCTATGACTCTATAGTGTCTGCACCGATGTAAACCAAATACCAATGTGCTTCAATGCACTTACTAAATGACAATAATAATTTGGGACCTCTGTAGGTGCTTCCAAAATATTTGCACATAAATTTTGATGGCATATTTATAATACACAAAATATCATGGCATGTTACGTTTGTATTAAATAGTATATATGAATACTCCTATATTGATGCACATTATATAAATCGGCACGTTAGCTAAAGTTAAACGCCTACTGGTATGTATTCCGCATTTGTGTAAGAGATACAGATAAAGATAACGAAAAAACGCCTTTGTGTGTAACATTCTTGGAGGGAAAAGTTCTACTATAAGTATATTCTAGCATGTATTATATTTCTATACATACACACAGTATCTCTCGTAATATCATATAACAAAAAGAAAATTCTGCGTCTCGAAAACATCTTTCGTCACGAATAGAATTTAGTGTGTAGAGTAAAAAAAATACACAGCCACCCGAAGAGTGCCCTTGATTTTGATCTAATAAATGTCCGTTGAGATTATTTTGATACAAAGAACTTTTCTGTATGAAACTCATTAGCTGAGACGTACCTTGACATATACATGAGTTTCATTACCTGGAACATTACTTTGATCTGCTGCATTTAAAGAAAATTTATATGTGGCCGGCTTTGTTTTACACTATGGATCCCAATTAACATTGAATATGTACTCGCATACGCAACATACTATATCGTTCACATATTACTGTAGGGTTACAGTGACGGAAATATGAAGACGTAAGTACTAACGTGATATTAACTTGCAAGCTGTATTTTTTCCAGAGAAATTAAACCGTGTCAAGTTAATGACTCAAAGGAAAGCATTATAAGTTTAAAAGGGCTGTAATAATTATAGAAACAAAGAAAAGTCGGTCGCCTTACGACGACCAGCACGGCGACAATAGTCTCAGTCAGTCCTCTTGTCACTCATAAGTTTTCACTCCGGTTATTTTTGCATACACAGTAATACTTATCTTCGTAGAAGTTGCATGTATGCTAAACACTTAATACAAGTATACAAATTTTGTACCGCATATACATACTTATATGAGAATGGTTCCTTCATTATCATTTCTGTTACTTTTTTACTCTCCGGACAGAATGCCTACTTGTCTTCGGTCTATTTTAACTTCCACAAAAGAAAGATACGCCTTTGGTACTAATCATATGCTTCTTGGAGTATGTAGTTTTCCTCACCGATAAAAACATATGATCACTACATACCCGTACTGCTATAGTACTACATCTATTTTTAACATCCATCATATACAGTACAATTTGAAAATAGTATTTTCCTACCTTTGCCTTGACTTATTGTTAGCTCCAGAAAATTTGGTTTGGCTTTGGACGAAACTTCAGCAGTAAAGCGCACATCAAGTAACTACTATACCTATATTAGCTCTCATGTGGGTTTTGGCAATGTCGGTACCAAGATTTTTGCAGTTTGTTTCGGTTTAAAATTTTCTTTCTCTCCCAAACCCGAATTTACAATAATGTTTATTTTCTATATTTACATCTGAGGAGTTCAACCAACCAAGGTTAGACCTTAGGAAAAATAGACAATCAATCTCTCGTCAGTCTGGATAATAATTTAACAGTCTCAAACATACAGATATGAGCTCGGAATAATAATAATAACATTCTAAGAGCTAAACGACATTCTATAGTTTTGCCAGTAATAGGTTCTACTCTAATTTACATACATACATACACACATCCAACTAAATATAAACTGCTGTCATATCCTGAAAATTATTGTAATCACACTAATGTAAGTATAACAACAATATCTGCAGTAATAACAATAATCCAAACCCACATTCTAAACATATAATAATAGCAGCAAGCAGTTTAAAAACGCATGGAAAAATAGTCAAAAATTTTTGTCATAACATATCCGGGTAATACTTTGCCTAGTATAATAATAATAACTCCATTTTATTTCTGGCTTATTTGAACCACGGGGTATAAGGAAGGATGACCTTCGCATTTAGTAAATTGCCTGATCCAATTATTTGTTGAAGCATGCTAGCTGAACTTGCGTAACTTCTTCACTGACAACAGTTTAGTTATAAGTTCAAAAAATATGTATTTAGCAAAGACAGCGGGAATCCAGTGAAAACAGCCGGTTTTCATCTTTTTTCACCGAGCTATCTGCTCTTTTCGTGGGTCTGGTAAAACGAAGTGAATCTGGTTTCTATAAAATCTGGCTTTGTCCTCCACTAGCATACGATTGTATTAATGTGAAACACGATTGAAAATCTGGGCACATACGGTAAAACTAGCCATTTGTGTACGATTAGGGTGCAAGGAGAGGCGCTAACAAGTGTTTTCAAGGAAACCTGTTTTTAAGGATATAATCTGTAAAAGCTTGCAAGTAGAACAATCATTTCCAACGTATCATTTTGAAGAAACTGTAGCAGTATTACACCTCTTGATTTATAAAAGGACTATAAATCGGGTTAGCTTATGAGATACTGGATCTGATAAAGTTGTTCACGTTCCCAGCATGTTCCATGTCAATTATGCACGTACATGTAGTACGTAAGAGAAAAAATAATCATATTTCCATATTATATTATTTCAAGTATGTGTTATATACACAGAAATGAGTGGGCTGAAGAAAAGCTGCACAGTCTCTCTAAATTTAACCTCCCACGGAGGCAGTAATGTGCCAAAACACGTGCTCATCTCATCTGCATTTGCAAAAACCAAGCTAGTACAGTCTACGGTTTTATCCAAATCAGAGTCGAGTAAGCAGAATTGCAAAAGCAAAGATCACATGAGACAAGCCAGGAATATAAAGTATCCCTTACACTCACCCTTACATGTACTTCCATGCATTATTAAGTTGGCATAATTATGCACTCATATTATACAGCTTCGGAAAACCTTTCACGACAAAAAACCCCTGAAAGAAGTAGCAAGTCGTCGATTACTTTGCCAAGACCATAATGCGACTTTATGGGTATTACCCAAGTCATAACTGTGTCACTTTTTATTTCAATGGAAAAATATGTTGAAATTCAATTCACATAAAGAACCATTGTCAGTTTTTTTGACGAACACTTACACAATTAGAGGAAAATCATTGGAAAAGACAGGACAAAATCATCTTTCAGGAAAAACCGGGTTACTGGTGAAAGAAATACTCAAAAAAAGAGATTTCAATCATCTGTGTATTTTTAAAAATTTCCTTCGTACATTTCGTGTTGTATCAAGCAAGTTTTTTCCTTCCTGTATTCCAAATGAGTTTTTTATCATAACACACATATACCTTCACTCACAGCTGACAAAATGAATTTTTTTGATGGAATTCATGATTGCCAAAACCAAAAGACAGCGGGTATCATGTGAAGAATCAAAGTACACCGGTTTGAACAGTTTTTTGCATGCAAAATATCACGGCGGTGGTGCAGGAAAGCAACAGAAAGTTGGTTGTATAACAAGATTATTATGTTGCATCCACAGACATACAAAGTAACGCCCCATCACCTTTCCAACCGAAACTGTGATATCAAATGTAAGAGAAACTGCCGTTTGTACACTCGACACAACAAGTCCCATTTGTATGTCAAGCAGATGAAGCATCCGAGCAATTTAATTTATAAAATCCACCGACTGAGATTTAACTTACATACGTTGATGGGAATAAACTAAAAAAATAAGCTTTTATGAGATGCACAGCAATTGATGTAACCTTGGAAGTTGACAGTGGTAAAGGAGATGAATCCTAACCTTTCTCTTATTCCGCTTGGCTTGCACTACTTATGCATAATTATACATATATTTCCTACTTTAAAATTTTGGCAAGCAAATTAATGAATTAGATTTTAATTATAAAGTTCTCCTTCCAGACATTAATAGTACGGTTGGATCAGATCACTACCTAAATATAACCGCTTGCTGGAAAATAATCCGAAATTGACGGATTAGAAGTATTTTTAAACGCAAGGTGTATTCTGTCTGGCAATAACAAAGCGTTATATAGGTACATATATAGGTTACCTGTAAAAGTATAGCAAATATGTTATCTTCGAGTGCTACGAATTACAATCCAGTACTTAAAAATAGAACTAAGAAAAAGTCTAAGAGGTGGAGATTACATGAATGCATCACTAAAAATATGACATTCGTAATAATGACTTACTTTATCTTCATCATCTGTCATATGCGGTTCACCCTGACAAGACCAGTAGTGTACAAATCCTATATTATTACATGACGTCGTTGTGTGAAGGATGTGAATGTCGATTCTCAAGTAATAACTAGTACTTATAGGTTGCATATAAATAGAATGGGTATTATCTCTAGTATTATTAATTTTTACAAGTTGTCTCGTCGTTAGGTGGTTATGTTACACATGGACAGAGTATGCAGATTATGCAGTTGATGAAAATCCATGTCATGGACATCTTCTGCCTCAACATTTTCGGGAAATTAAAACAGCAAATTTACTACAAATTTAATCCGTCATCCTTGTACTATCTCTTAAATTAAGGCACTCACTTTAAAGTGTAAAATCCGATGTAATCGATGAGATATACTTTCGTTTTATGTGACATATTTAAATACTGTACATATAAATTGCTTGAAGTAAAACATATTTATCTATGACATTTCAACCAAGAAAAAAGAAGATATCAAAAATGCAAATTCTGTACAGAAATCTCCTGATGGTGATGACCTACTCCAATTTAATTCTTGGACCAGATTTACTTTTCTTCGACCTTTTGGCTTTGCCGTCATTATCCTGGCAGCAGTTTACATTGGCGACATGTAAATGAGGAACATATTGGGAACGAAAGGAAGATTGCAGCACGGAAAATCAGTAAGGTCGCCGAAGATGGTCGTTGATGAAGCACTCATTAAAGAACAAATGTTTGGTTTGCACGAAAGAAATTTCTTACTAAAAATATCTACAAGAAAAAGTGGCTTTTCTAGAAAATGAAATTCCCCAAAATAATCTTTATTACCCTGCAATACATACATATACCGTGACGTTACCAGGAGTTCTCAGCTTGGATGATCATGTTTCATATTAATTACTTGAATGACCATGAAATTTTAATCTTACCTTCACACTTCAAACCTTGTTTGAACAAGCCGTATAACAGGGACCCACAGTGATCACAAAAGGTTGGTGACATGAAATTATTCACTTTGAATCGGTGAGGAACATCGATTTTGAAGCGTTCTCGAAGATACTGTCATAAACAAATAAACCATGTGGAGGTTAAAAAATCATATTACAGCAGTTGAAAAAACTTCTATTTTCCTTTTAAACTTGCAGGAGGAGAGCATAAATCTAGAAGATAATAAAACCTAAAAAGATTAGAAGCTAAAAGGATTATCGTGTGTTACCGGAAAGGAAAAGCGAGATGCAATCAAAATTCATGAGAACAATGACCTGTAAGCACGTACTAACTACAAATATTTATTTTCCTAGGATATGTGACTAATATCTAAATCGGATCGAGGGAGGGTGTCAATTTCTAAGTATATCTGTATTCCTCTGGTTTCACTTCCTTTTACTTTTGCTCTCGTTTTTTCGCGAGCATAAAGAATAATTGATGTATAGCTCGCTCAAGTAGCAATTATTGGACAGGAACCAAAAACACATCCTGACTAATAAAATTTATAGAAATAGCATGCATACGGAGAAATTAATTATCATTAACTAAGTGCAATAGTGCACTGGAATTCTTGGGCTGCGTAATGAGCCCAATATTAATCATAAAAATTGCACTTACTATTGTACTTTGTGACTCCTTCCCAGATCCGGGACATTTGCCGAGAATCTTGTCATGGCATTTCTTGTGAACTGCACACTGACATACTGCAAAATTACAAGGAAATAATTAATTTACCATATTACCATGTACACCTCAGGGTTTAAATCAGCGTACAAGTGTATGCCTCTTGTATGATACTATTATGCAATACAAATGTACTTACGATATAAGTATACATACATAAGTATATATTATAAGTTATAATAGGTAACTGTAACTGCGCCATTGCATAAGTAGCGACAAATTAAAGCTATATCTAAGCATAATTCGGCATATTTAGATGACAGTTCTATTTTTCACCGCACTTCCTAGAGATGTAGAGACTAACGATAAGAACTAACGTTCTATCTTCTATGGCTAAATATGTATACATATGTATGTATGATTGAGCTTTCTTAAAATGATCTGTATTCACTGACTGGCTTGCAACAGAGAAAATACACGGTTAATTAAAATGCTTTCTAAATTTAATTACGGAGATGAAAACGTAGATAACTCTTCTATAGGTTGTACTTTCCAGAGAATTCCAAATTGTTGTGGATGGATCAAATTCAACATTATGAGAGATAGAGGGTCATTAACATCTAAACAAAACTACTGTGTGCTAAAAATTGAACGATTTACACGAAAGCACAAGTAATTTTCCAAGGATTTTGTTTGAAGACTGCCATTGTGCTCTCATCTAGTAGATGTTCGTCACACACCAAGATCCAGTTCTTCCGGGTAAACTACTACCATGGGTGCTTGATTACTATCCTCCAAAATCTCATAAATAGTGTTTCAAAGAAAACAACGAGACAACGACACATCAAGGTATGCTTTGTTTTTGTGGGACAAACTTATGCGAAGGAATGGTGATACCCTCCTTTCTTCGTCATTGTTTACGATTTCAAACTTGTCAAGCCTGCATAATTATTTCCCTTACCATCCCGCCTACCCATCTGCAACACATGAACACAATGAATTAAGTTTCTAATGACAGTCCGAAACACGACTTGTACATATGCAAACACACGCTTTGTGGTGTAGGTTTAAAGCATAAGTAGCAAAAGACCACCATGTAGTGCGAGGTTTTACGTCATGAGTTAAACTGATATACTTGGCATACAGATACATGCGAACAAGATATAGGGCTGAATTCAATTAAGAATGACTTGAATGAGCCTCATTAATCGCAAATTACATGTTTACTAATATTTTAGAAGTAAGTTAACACTTAATTCATCAAATATACAGACCGACAATCGTTAAAAAATTAGAATAATATGTCTTCGTTGGAGAGGCAAATGTAAGAATAAGAATTTATCTGATTGATTTAAGTGAATAAATATGATTACCTCCACAATTGCTAAAATGCAAGAATACCTACAGCTTCCGAATATTATTTTTAAAGTTTGGAGTTCAAATATATCTATCTCGATTATTAAGCATTGCAAACATCCTATGAGGTAGAAACTGAATATTTTCCGCAATTATTTTATTACATTACTACATACATGTATATATAGCTCCCAGTAACAACTATACAGCAGCAGTGGTATTTTGTTTGTCGCTGAATATGCTATATACTGACAATTTGAACATACGTCAAGCTTATAAACGACATTTTTCATTCGGATATTTGTGAAATAATTTTAACCGTAGTCTTCGTAGATATTTACATTTGCCTCTTCAACACGACTACATTACGATCCGTGTACCTATGCACGTACACAACTCTATACCCGGAATATACGTATAACGTCATCAACGTTGTGTATGGTAGAGAAAATTTCATGAACAAGGTGTCTGGTGCCGATGTAACTTCATTAACATTGTGCCTGCTCCTGACAAAACTAAACATGTCATTGTTAAAAGCAATACTCATTTGTTCGAATTATTAAAAAATCTTCTTTGTATACTCCAGATGCCAAAATGATACACATGCATAATGCATACGCACGTTGCCGACATTGCTTACCCTTAAAGAAGGAGAATCTAAATTAAATTTTACAGAACTTCCAAACTACACGGGCAATCAAAGGCTATACCATGTACTAGAATACCATATCGCCATGTGGAAGAAATTAACCTAGAAAGTCAACAACGGTCGAATTTTTGTGAAGTTTAAAATCCACATCATCTAACTTAAAGATTTAATGAAATTCCCGGAGAAGGAGCAAGTGTGAATATTGCAAATTTGTTGTCTATGAATTTCGCTACTGACCTTGAAAATGAAATGTAAACAGTGGTAGTAGCATCTGAGTCTTTTTATTAAACTCAAATGTCTCGAACAGTAAAAAGTAAACACAGTATAAGTACTACTGGGTGCGAGGAAAATGTAATGGCTGAACTGCTAACGAAAACCATCCTCCCATCTGACATTCGAAAATAAAACTCACCACTCTGATGGCATTTACGACCCGCTATGCACACCCGCCATCTATGTGCATCAGCGCTACCGCTAAAAGTATGAGTCATCCACCGAATAGCTATTAATAATGACAAATGGTCTTGACGATTGGTAACGGAATAATCTCCCTTACATAACCACCCTTGTCATACTTACGGGAAGCATTCCTTAACTAAATTGATGTCTGTAGTTTAAGAAACATTGACAAAGTATGCACAACTGGTTTATACAAATCTGTATAGCAGTAATAAATATCTTAGAAAAGCTAAAATGTAAAGTTGATGCCATCATCATTTTTACAATATTTCCAAGTATATTAATATTCCTTCTAATGGTTAGAAACCTTTCCGTGTTTATCTCAATATCTTGGAAAATAAGCCTCATATTTTGGCTACACTTCAAAAAGGTTTACACTTTCAAATGAATTTCTGTCTCAATACACACGCAGTTTGTCAATGTCAGGCAAACACCACCCTTGTTTCAAATCTCCTGACACTTTTCAAAGCAGGCTTCTTTCCTCTTCTAATATCTCCAAATTATTAAAAAACTTTCTATACTCCGATTCTGTTACACAGCTTCAACGCCATCATTCATAGTCAGTGTAAAAAGTACACGTTCCTTCTTCCGACACAGATGTCGCTACAATCTAACATCAGTTCAACAGTTTCAAATGTTCAAGTATTACCGCAACCAAATTAAATTTAAACACATGAATTATCGTAACAACACATATTTAAGGCAATTAATTGTAAGTACATAATTATGTAATGTAATTGATGGAGTAAAATTTAACTAGGTATGTTACATTTATAAAACTTCGCACTTACACTGGCACTGGTAACCTTGCTTTCCGAATCCCCAAAGAAAATCATGACAGAAAGCGCAGAATGTTGGTTGACGGAAAAACTTTGCCATAAACCGATGACCCTTGACCTCGTGAACCTTTTGATGTTTAATAGCTCCTCTTCTCCCGGTTATATTAAAAATACCTAAACTATTGGAATCCTTTGAGTCATCTTCTTCAAAACTACCTGAAATTTTAAAAGAAAATAGAAGTATTGAGAGAGAGAGAATTAGAAATTAAACTTTATAATAACATGGGGCAAAACTAAAATTTACCTTAAAGAATAAGTAAATATAACACAAAATCATTGACATTACTTTACCAAGGTTGAGGAAGCTTTGAAAGAATGCAAACTACTATACTAGCATCCTAATACTACAAATCCTGTAGAGATACAAAATGGGACATCTCAATTCGACGAAAGTCTTTACAGAACATATTTTCAATATACTGTCATTATAAGCAAAATATAACAATCATGGTAACGGAATGAAAACATAAAATCAAAAACCAAATGCTTGAATAACAAACTATAGAACCTTGTCATTTATTACAAAGTTAATGGAAAGAGGAAAATCTTGTTGGAAATACTTTAGAAACATTACGTTAGACGGTAAATACTAGATTTGTCCTTGTAAAAAGTAGTTTTATTTTTATTGCTCGTTAGAAAATCATAAATTTCTCCGCCCAATATCTTTTGTTATGATGAGCTAAAGGAAATGACAAGCTAAAGGCAATATGTACAGGCTCCAAATCAGATAAGTATGAAAATAGTTCATTTTAAATTTCTACAGTATCGTCAGTATGTTAAACCGTATACGTATATCATATATCACATAGATACACAGGTATTCAAATTTGAAGGGATTTAGCATCGCAACAGCCGTGTTCAAACAAGCATAATCTACACACTTTGTGAACATTTCCCAGCTAAATCTCTTATTACGTGCTGCTGTGAACTATCTTTAGACTTAATAAATGTTAAAGGGTTAATAATACAAAGGTACAAGGAGGCATAATGAAATGGCAGTGTGGAAACAGTCACATAATATATGTAAATGAGACAAGATGAGGCATTGTTTATTATACTAGCTGTAGTCCAAGAAAAAGAATCTATCGTTTTTGTTCAATAAATGAACAGAGAGGATGGAAAAAATATGCTTTTGGACATGTGACTGACTCCATACATAAGTATAGTATAGCATCAAATCTTCTGGTATCCGTTTTTCTTTATTTTATTATTTGCATAGAAAAAAATCCATGTAACAAATATATGTAGTTATGTATATTTACTATGCTCTGGACTAAACATATACTTGTATAGATCCTGAAGGGAGAGCGTTGTTATCAAATTTAAATTGTGTATTTAACATCCGCGTAAATTTGTTGTTAATCGCACGCGTGCCATGAAACAATCTATCCTTTGTTTGTCTGTCTTGGCTCATTTACTTACAACGCCATCAGAACTATTTTATTCTGGAAATTCTTACTTGTTCTCTTTACCAAACTATGAACAACTGAAATGTTGCAGATTTTGTCAGTGTGTCTACATAGTATCTGTATAATTCTACATATTTGCAGTTTCTTCTGTATTTTAAGATACAATGCAAAGAATTCTCACATTTACGTCGATGTTTTTGTATGTTATGTCAAGATATAAGTGTTCATATCATCTGAGAAAATGCAGAGATTCAAAATGTAATATGTGTTATTTTCTTACATGCATTTTGGTTTATTTTTCTAACGACACAGTGTAGAATTCCGAGGAATTTAACTACAGGCACTACAGCTTAAGATTTCAAAGCCATGTTAATTTACGGACTACAGATCATTTAACACTTCAACTTTGAGCCTATAATGAAAGTTGAGACAGCCAAAGACTTATTCCACACATAAGTATACATGAGTGTCCCAAAAATAATTTTTAAGTCGTAAGTTAAGATAATTTGGTACGAAATCAATATAAAATCGCTGAAAATTTACCCCCTGAATTGCCATCCCGGAATGGTAGCATCCCGGTGGCCTTGGAATTTGTCCGACTAGAGGAATGGGATGCTGGGTTTCGTACTCGAACCTGCAAATCAAAAATGATAATTTTATTAGGGGACATTACTAATTAATTTAAGCGAGCAATAATTATTATTGCTCGCTTAGTCTGAATGTCCAGTTTCCTTATTGTAAACAAGTACTGTTTTTTATTTTTACATAGGAAAATAAATATTAATAATAATTATAAATAGTAATTAGAAGATGAAAAAACAAGTTAATAAAAATTATAAATAAAAAAACAAATAAATGTTCTACACACAACCTCCGGTTCATTCAAATAAAATTGGCTCGGCATTCTGTTGATTGACGCCGCAGCAAAAGCACACACGACAGAAACAAATTTATTATCACTTCCAACCAGTTACGTAAATAAATTATTAAGAAACGAAATCATTAATGAGTGATGCAAACACAAGGTGAGTATATAACGTACTAAAAACAAATCAGTAAGTACAAGAATACAACAATATCACTTTAGCCAACTAAATTTTAAATCCTGTTATGTACACGTGATGAATTTTTGAGGTGATGAATAACAGCTTGCAAATTTTACTTTCAGGGAAACACAATCGGTATTTCCAAGGCTGTTGCTGGTGGCTCACTATATCAGCACGTTTGACTAAATGGAATAATATAACGGTTACAAAAGTCTGTCGAAGGAAATGAAAACGTTGGGGTCAACAGAGATATTCGTCACGGAAAAAAATCCTGACGTATGTAACAACATCCCCATAATAGGGTTAAAAGGGATGAGTCGTCCACACAGACAGCAGCCACAGATTTGCCATAACTTATCAAGAAGCACAATAACCTCACGTAAGATGTAACAAGTTGCACTTGCTTTTTCACTCAGAAAGATCACACACACGCTCACATCCACATCCACACTAAACATATATTTGAAATGTATTGTTTCAGAAGACGTTTTGCTATACTATCAAACTACAATGGAGACTCTACGAGGCAGAAATGAGGTTAGCTTCAACCACTTGTTAATATCTTGTGCTCATTCAAGACGTTGTCGTTCTTCCGTCCTCCCAACATAGACTACGTTTACTGTATGCTACACTTTTATTAGCGTCCGCCCGGCTTTTAAAATGCTTCACACACACAGTAACAACAACGATGAGGATCAGGAGATTATGTTTGCTTACGTACGTTGTACATATGTGTGGAGGTTCACAATAATAATATAAGTTATTTACTGAACGTCAATACAAAAGTTTTAGGGAGTAGATTATACACATTGTCCTCTATAATTATTATACTATGTAATATATATAACGGTTTCACATGCGATTCAATTATTCAATGTGAATATATAGCAAGTATATAAATACAAAAAAGGATTAATAGTCTCGATAGAAACGCCTGTCGAGTTTATAATTTCATGATAATAAGTTTACTAAACCGGGGAAACACAGTGACTAATTCGGCACACACTCCCTTGAATCAAATTTACTTGAGAATTCTATGAATACATGCATGATAGCTAGTACTAAACATATACAATACCCATCACAACTACATATAATTACATATCATCATAAAGAACCTTTGTATACAAAAAGTTGAGCCCATCCTATTTAAATTTAAAAGTTGGTTTTCGTGGAGCAGTAAGAGTTTGCGACGCAGAGCCCTTTTCTTAAGAACTATCTCTTTGTCCAACACACTACAATCAGGATAGTTACAAAAAGACTTGAAAAAGATGAACAATTTCCAGGAAGAATAATTACTCTTTATAAGGCTTCAAGTTTAATTTTAAGAGAGACCGTTGTTTGTTACTGCCTGAGTACTCTCTTGCTTCTGTTGTTGACATTTCGTGAACCGACATTCAACGAAGTTCTTATAAATCATGGATTTTAACAAAAGCAATATATTGCTTATATTACTATATTGTCATATAGTATAAGTATATATTACATTGATAAAATGAAGAAATGAAAAAGAGAAAATTTCTAAACAAATTAAATACTGTAAACAATGCGACTATTTTGGGAAAAATCCAGCTGGTTTCCAAAATATCCAGATCTTGTTATACACACTGAAATCTAGCTTCTTTTCATCTGAGATAAAAGCAGGTATATGTAAAGCCTTAAAAGAAGATGTGTTACATGTCAACAAAAACTTTAAACGAGTATTGATTCTTCACTAAATTGGAATATAATTTAATTACTACTGAAAGAGAGGAAAGAACAGAAGAACTGAGGTAAAAAATTATACTTAATTAGATTTTAATGAAAACTAGCACACTGTAATGATTAAAAACGTGTGAGTATCTATTAGATACGGATGCGTACATTTATATTGGAAAGCTAGTAATGAGAATTTGTTAAAAGAAGAAACGGGCTTTTGAAATCAGGATGGATTTAATTTAAATGAACTTACTTCATGTCGACGCGAGGGATCGCTCCCCCTGTCCCTAAACTCTGACCCGGGATGACCTTTCCCCCGATGACTCGTAGTGGATTGACTAGACCCACTAGTACGTTTTCGGGCAGGGGAGCCAGTGAACATCATTTTGATGTCGGTATTAGTCAACCTCCGTTCCAAATGCGGGATTCCAGAAGAAGCAGCAGCCTTAACATCCGAGAATCAATATCCTTTGTAAGATGAGCCTTAGAAGATTCGTCAACGGAGAGGTGTGGATTTCCTAGTAGCCTTTATTTGAAATCCAATTAGATATAGAGTCAACAACTCCTTCAACTTCCATTCTTCTTCTTCTTCATATTGTTTGTCAAACAATCTTCAATACATATTGAGGATTTATATACATATATGGAACAATAATTTTTTCTTTCTCTGTTTAGAAACTGATACAGCAAAATCCTGAGCAGGTATGTGTTCAATAATAATATAATGGAAGATAGAAATAACAGAACAAAATGTTTTCAAGAGGAAGAAAGTTTTTCCCTCTTCCACGAAGCAGAAACAACAAAACTTGTATTACTTACTAGTATATATATTGCTCCTCTTGAATATCTCGATGAAAGAATTCCGTAAAAGTTTCACTCACTTTGGGTGATGAGGATGATGAAAAATTCCATTGATAAAGCTAAAGTTTTTATTTTTACACTACCAGCGTTGGCGGCACACATTTGCATGAATTCATAGCGTGTCAATGATTAAATAAAAGTTTTTCTCGGAGAGCTTCGGTAGTGGTGACTGTCACGTCCTCCGGGGGAGATTGTAATAGAAGACTGCCAATTATTTTGAGTAGAGAGTACTGTAAATTCCATAAAATCCAAGATTTCCGCTTGTTATTACGTTCGTTTTATTACTACATGGACTTGATGAGATATTTACAGAGTGGAAAGCAGGCACCTTCCTTTCCAATATACAATGATGAGAGGACCAAGGTTAAGCCGATGTCTTTTTCGTCGTTGGAGATATGCAGACACTGTGTAGTCTTCTTCCCTAAAATATTATTATTAGTAGATAGTAGTTGCGGTTGAATTATTTTTGTTGAACCAGTTTTTTATATTTTGATGAACCAACCAACGTTCTTTTTCTCCTACCCGCGATCCCGGTTCTTACACAAATACTATTCCGCCGGTAGGGAAAATATTAATATTGTTTTTACAATTTATACACGGAAGCGGGGAAAATCCTCAGCAAAAAATATGGACTGATCTTCTTATATATATTATTTTTGTTGTTGTATAGAAGATGAAAACTCGTTCTTGTTATGAGCACCAGGACGGAGAACACTGAATAAATATATAATATCGTTTTGTGTACGAATTCCAGGAAAGAGGAGATAACCACATCGCCAAGTTCACCCCCACACACACACATACAACACACTCACGATGAGAATTCCATTAGAATGAAGGAAGCAGGAGGTCTTGGTATAATAATATAAAAGCTACTAAATCCTATAGTATGCAACAGCAGGGGAATTCACCCAGAAAGTGACCCGAAAAAAATCGCAACTTTTAAACATTAAAACCAAAGGTAAACTCATCTTGCCTGTTCAAAATAAATATAGGTTTACGGCGGTATAGTTCCACATAATTGCACATATTATGTACGTATACATATATTCAGTAATGCTCATAGAAGTCAGCGCATATACTCACACATGTCGCTTTTTCAGAGCATAATTGCAATACACATTCGTTGCTTGCGGGGATATACCCGACTACACAAAATATTCCACAAGAATATGTTTTTAGCTCTTCTTTTAAGTAAAATAAGTCTCATACACATCTATAATTGTGTTCTATACTAGTTTTGTATAGGCGATCTCTACAAACATATGTATCTATTTGAAATGAGCAAAGAGTAAATACAGAGCCAGCATGTTTTGGTTTATTATGAAACATTTATTTTTTTTGTAGCTACGAGGTTCCCATTTCTTCCCTTCTAGTATAATATGGTAGTGTTTACATTGTCACCCACAAGTCACACTCAATTTGTCGCAAATGTAACAATGCACAATAAAAGAGCATGTCGACAGGGAAATTAAAGCACTTTTTTCGCAACTCCCAATGATCTGTCCCTATGGTTGTCTTTATTTTCTCGAGCAAATGTGTTATTCGTACGCCTTCATCACCACACTGCATTGCCTCCTCCTGGTTAATACACACATCGGATCATTCTTCAGCAGCAACATTCAACCTCATTTTGAAGAACATATTTTGCACGGCAAAATAAGTTTATCGGATCAGCAGCATGTATATAGTTATAGTAATAACGAGATTGAATAAGTATCTTATATCGATATGCTGCTTAAACATTCGCCAACAGTGTCACAAGTTTTGCATACTTCAGCTCCTGTCTCTCAATTCGTTGAACGGATTTATCCAGAACAAACATATAGTTACGATCTTGAATAATATCATATATATGAAGCTCATACAAACTATATACTATTATATGAGCTCAACTCACAAAATCATAACTTTATTATAGTCACAGCTTACAAGCGAGGAACTGAGATGCTGCTGTAGAATAAATTATTACAGCTAATAGCGAGTATTCTATTGGCCCAACAATAAGGATTTCAATTGTACAAAGAAATATTGAACATTGTAGTTTAAAACAAATATCTATATCGCACACTGAACATGTAGATACTAAAACATTCACTTGTGATGACAGCGTTAAATGTTGAATATCATCAACAAAAAATTATAAATAAACAATACTGAATATATAGGTCAACTTTCGCGTCTGTCAAGAGAGTTCACAATATAAACACGAAATGTAAGTGTAAGAATTCAGCTCTGATTAACTTTTAATTTCAGCCATGACATCTGATGAAGATACTGATTTCTGCACTCATTCCAGTCGTTGATGCTCTATAATGTGTTTACGTTTTGAATAATTATTACTCTTGACAACACAATGACTGTGTACTTATGGTTTGTGTAGATACGCGTCTTTAACTTTTCTCTTTGTAGTGTATTCGAGTGATGAGCGTCCCTTAGAAGGATCGCATCACCTCGTGGCTTCCGCGATCGTTCACAGTAAATTAACTGAATAACTGCTTAGGCAATTTTCAATCAATGTTCCGTTTCGTATTTATAGTATAGAGCTCGCAAGCAATAGAAGTCAAGTTGGAAAAAATGTGAAGTCGCACACATGCCAGCTGGGCAATTCCGAAGATACCAATACTCTAATATATAAATGTGTTTGAAATAATAAAATCCAGTCTAGTATGCGGTACAGTTATATGTATGAGACGAAGATCCTTGGGAAGACACTTTACTGTTCACTCTTTGATTTGTCGTTGTTGGTTATAATGACCTGGTGAAGGAAAAATTGCAATAATATAATATTTAATAATAATAGCAGTAGATATAGAAACGTCGGTGAAGAATTATTTTTCAGGAGATTCTCAAGTGGAGGAAAAGAAGAGGAAAAAGAAGAAGACAAGTAGTATAAAAAGGCAAACTAACTTAAGGATTTCACGTAGACTATATTTATTTGGCAAAGGTTCCTTTTTTGTTGAATCTAAACGGAGATTAGTACAATCTGTGGAGCCATATAATCCTTCGGGGATTCGGATTCTACACTCCTTGCAGGCGGGTGAATTCACTCTTCGGGACAGAAATTCCTCACTTTTTTCTCTCCTTCTCTCTCTCCTGTGTCTTCTTCTTGTTGCTCTTCTCTCTATTTTTTCACCATACTCTTCATCTCTTTTAAACCACTGTACTTAAGCTTACTCACTCCTCTGTATAGTACTTATATGTAACCCACATAATATTTTGTGTTTTATATTTTAAAGAAATACTGTTTGCGTATAGTATTAGCATTTGGAAATCGCGAATGTGTAAGTATAATAAAGAGGAGACGCACATATCGTATTTACCAATGGCTCTTGTATATAGCATGTGTATATTTTTTACCGAATGAAAATTCCAACAACAGTGTGATGGAGAGAGAGATTGTAATTTTAATTTTTTTGTCAGAAATTTGTGTTATAAAGAGGAGAGGAACGCATTTACGAAAGGAGTCTCAATCATACGTTTCCATTCGTATGAGATTCCATTATGTTATCATTACGATTATTAATCCTTGAAAATTATTTTTACAATCAAGATCTATGTGTGGAGTTATATGTCGAAGATATTATTAGTATTAGTATATATAACCACACTTTATGATGATAGTAGTCATAGTTCTTTTGAAAGGAGCGAAAATCCAGCAGCAGCTGTCTTACTACCCGGGGTTCGATTTAGTTATTTACTGTTGTATACATAGATACTACTTGTAGGATGAACACAGTTTATTATAGTTCCTCTGATTATATATCACTATAATTACATCTCCGATTATATATTTGTATACAGTGAACCCACATATACCATCTCTGAACTTCCCGTGTCTTGCCCACGCTCTCGTTTCAAATCATGAATGAGTGGATTATTTACAGCTTGCAATAAATCTCTGCTAGTTTTTTCTTGGTTGCAAATATTTTCATAACATATGTATACTTATATCTATATTATATTCCCATCTACCTTTATTACCTATTGTAATGCCGCTTATATAAAGATTCTTCAAAATTTAGGGATAAAAGCCCTTAACTTATGTTTGCATATAATAGTAATAACAGTATAGTCTATACTTATTATTCATACATAAATTGTGGGTTATATTACCTGCAATACGGACGCGTCTTGCAGGGTAAGTGTGGAAAATTAATATTTTTTAATTTGCTTAACAACTTCAGCAGGTTACAAGGTTCATCCTAATTTTTTCCCTCTCTCTCTCTCTCTTTCATATTAGAACTTTCCAAATCTTTCACTGCTGTCGGTCATATATTTCACTTCCTTTTTCATTTCATAGCTTTATTAACGTACAGTACTTCTAGTATACAAAACACTTTCGTCTAGTAACAAGAGTGTAATAAAAATGTATCTATGAATATTTCATTTTAGAAATCTACAATAAGTTGAAAGCATAATATAAAGTGGTATTTTTGCAAATATCAAACTAAGAAGCAGAAATACTTCGACTAGTTTTCTTCTATAGCATAATTATAGGTTCTACATCCACGTTCTATATATGATGTTAAATATTCTTCATATGTGCTATATACATACTGCGGTGGCTGTGCTAGATTAAAGTGTTTATGTGTTCTATGTTATAAAAGAACAGTGTTATTTCTTTTTAGATACTTGTGCAAGAGTGAGGAATGCCGCAAGTTACTATTATAGGTTGTCGTTTAGACAATAGCAGTAGCGCATACAGCTAAATAGTACTTGCGTATATTTACATAATAATAGATACTTACAGTTCGACATCCAGTTGGGACTTGGAATCCGAAAGAGCCACATGGAGAGTTATAGGAGAAAAATGTATTTTAACAGCTCATTTTTTCCTTCACAGTTGATTCTAAAAATGTGTTGTTGTACTCTTGCTAAATAACTGTCTACAAGAGAGAGAGAGGGAAGATATGAGTATACATAATATTTTAGTATTATTCTTGGGTATTATTATTCCCTGCCCATACCCACATTACAGATATTATATAGAAGTGATCGTGCTGAGAGAAAGGCCTACACTTTACCCATGGCAGTTACTATACTATAGTATCTTTATCTTAATATTCCCCAGCCATGTCCTGATGGGAGTGCTTCTGTTTTTCCTACCAAGTCCCGATCATCCCACTATTTATGAAACAATAACAACTCTGCCATCAATTCGTACTTCATAACGTCGAGTAGTTAAGTTCTTTTTTCAGTTACCAACTTTTTCGGTGGTCTTACTTTAAATTGGGTATCTTCGCCGCTATTGAGATTCATAAAACTACTGTTCCACATGCACATTATGCGGTGTTACAGTGTGCATAAATTTGAATCAAAACCCCCGACCGTAATAGAAATGCCTTATATTAAAGATTTTACACATGAAAATATGCAGAAATTCCAATTAGCTTCCCATTTCATATCTATAGCTTACACTTACAAATTACAACATTGTGTATAAATACTTTGTTTTCGACCATGTAGTAGAGATATATGAAGCCATGTCATTGAGGACTGTAAGCATAGACATGTTTTCAACAGAACTATGAATGAAACTAAACATGTGTACTGCCACTGGAATTAATGATTTTTGTTCTAACCTATGAGAATGCCATTTAAGACTGCGGTGGCGGTGGTATTAAGATTCTATAATGTCCCATAGCCAAAAACATTATACGCACATGCACAGTTATAGATCCTCTTCTCCATATAACTTTCATCTTGGCTGTACATAAAATACTTTCTTACTCATGAATATTATGACAATGACTCACCTTTTTTTGCAACTTTCATTCATGAGTCCGTACAAATGTATATCAATTGTAGTCTGTAATGCACTTGAGTATTACTTGTGCATGTACAAGTTATTAGATGCTTGTATCTTTCAGTGAGATATTATATCCATGCGTTCGTCAAGTTATACAATTAAATTTCGTAATACGTAGATACTTATTAGAATCCCTAATTTGTGTAGCCTTTAATACAGTATTCGTATGTTCTCTATGTTTCTATATTATTAGCAAAAGACTTTGCTGCTTAAGTAAATACTTAAGTAACATGCTTCGATTTGCTATAACGATACTGATTATTAGTAAGGAAGCACGTAAAGTCACGCAAATGTCACATGTAAATAGAAACAACGCCTACACGCAGCGATGTACTTTGTGTAAAAAGTAAGAGGAAGATGCAGAAGAGAGGTAGGAGAGTATAGTGTGGAGGGGTGGATGTGGCACTCTAAAATTATGATAATTGGCTTGAACAAATTTTATTTTCGGATATCTATTATTATATACTATATTTTCTCCTGAAGAAATTCAATTAGTTCTAACTGTAAGAACATCATTTTATTTTTAATTTCTTTCAACATCATATATTTTTTCAAGTAGGTGTAGGTAGTAGTTATAATATGTCTGCACTAAAAACCAATTTACATTTTACATTGTTTCTACGGATGAATGCTATTTCTGACTTGACAGCCAGTCTTCCACGGTCAATGTTTCTTTGGAAATCTCAGGTTCGGGATAATATAGAAAGTGCCTTATCTATTATACAATACATATTTTAAATACATAAATACTTAGATTACATGTAACTATTAGTAATCTTGGCTCTGCAAGATTTTGAAAAACATGTAAACTTTGATTAAAACCTAAAATATTACCTCACAATTTTACCTGTGCATTGTTTCATGAAGTATGAAGAGTTACAATTTTACGTATGTACTTCAATAACCATGAACAATAAATAAATTAATAATTTGGACAATCGGTGGCGTCAAAATAATATGTTAATAAAATTCAATCTGTACAAACATCGTTAGCTGTTTTTCATCAAGCTCTTGTGTTTGATGTGGACTCATTAATAATTTTAAAATTTGTTAAAAATTATATTATTATTTAATTAAAAAACAATTTGAGCAAATGACATTATATACTGCAAAAACCCACTAGAAACTTATCCCAGATGTCAACAATTTTTATCAAAACAACAAGAACCGATTATTCCATACCCGTTTTTCAATACTCCCTGTAGATGGCCGTGCAGTTCTGGAAACCGTAAGGAAGTCAAAGGCGAAATATTTGGTGTCACTGCCAAACTTCATAGCATCTTAAAACTACTTTTTATCTTACAAATTTATTACAATAACAATGATTGTATATAGGTAGTTGACATTATGATATAATAAAAAAGTACCTTTTTGGGCTTGTCGAACCTTATTGTTAATCGTATTCGCAAACGCTTTTGCAAATAGATTAATCATGTAGAAGTGCTACACTATAACACAAACAAACTGCAAGTACAATCAAATGAAAGTTCAATCACTGGAAAAAGTAACTTGAATATTCTAATGATACAATATTGCGCGAGGACATTGCTGTGACAAAGAAAGTCAAGAATAGTATGGTAGGAAAACTGTATAAGCTATCCACCTGTATAATAGATGTATTTGCTCTTTGATGTGTATATAAAGACCACTTAGCGGGTACTGACGACAACAGCACTGACATTATAGGAAATAATATGTCTATTTTTCGTACAGACATGCCGTCTAGATATTAGACTGGGACGGGACGACTTAGACCATACAGTAACATATTAAAACCTTGCTATTGACGATAATTGCTTTTGACACCCGAATTGATTTTCTAGGAATATCCATTATGAACTGCTATGTAATCATTCGACAGAAAACATTTATAACCGTTGCTTCAATCAAGTATTTACCCAAGGCGAGGTGCTTCCTATTTAAATGCGACTCATATGGCTTAGCTAAAATTAAAATGTCCGGTATGTATTCCTTCGCTATCTAAAAAGCAATAACGACAAATAAAATTACGACAAAAACTAATAATAATTCACAACTCTCTAAACTATTGCGTCAAACCTTGTGTCCACATAATTTATAGATAGCTATGTGTACATCTGTACACATGTATTTTAATTTTCAGAAGGCTCACAGGTATATAATATGTTCGATTTTATCAGCGTAAGGAATCAAGATGTAATGGTATAGGGCTAGTGGCCCAATTTTATTTAAACATATTCCAATAGAGCAAACTGGATTTCTGCTAAATAAACTAGAAAGTTTTGTTGAAGTACATAGCAGGAGTAGCAGGGGCTATAGGTTTGCCCGGTTTGCCATGCGAATATCAATTCTCTTCAGGAGTACATACGCTGTCCAGTTACGCTTTCCAAATTTGTAGAAATTATTGAGCAGCTCATTTAACTGAGGATTATGTATACTTGTTAGCATTCAAAGAGGAGCCTATATGTACATATGTATTAATAATTTCCGTGTGTATTAAGCATTAATGCATTCATAATGTTCTACTTATACTATCTACGTTTCATTGAGGATGTTAGATGTTACAATGTACAACTCCAAAACTAAAGACTAAATTGATAATTTATAGCTAAAACTCGAGTAGTTATTAATTTCTCGTAGGAGTAGTTAATCAGTACAGATACACATGTCCATCTACTGTGGGTTTTATTAGGTATGGATTTTCCGGATATTATATGTTCCAAAAGTAAGGTGTAAGGTCATACAGGAGCGTATCTTTTATATTGTAATAAGGTACTATGGTATATATCTATACAACTATTTCTACGCTGGATTGAATAATGTATTTCCTCTACGCAAATTCTGAAATATTTTATGAGTCGGTTTCACCGCAGGTTGTAATTTTTCAAGTGAAATATGTACTTATACATCTTACAGTGCAGAGATGGTAATAAAAAGTTTATGAGGAGGAAGCAATTTACAACTTGTCATTTGTATAGAAGCAAGTTCCCTGTGACATTTCAGAAAACATCTAAAACGAATATCTTTACCTTTAATATTGTAATGCACCTTACATTTAACTTTAAAATGAATATAATTACTAAAACTAAAAAATGTTTGTCCATCACAAATCACAACTGTCCTGATTATGCCGAAGAATTAGTTGTATGGCAAGTATCTGTAAAGCCATAATGTCAAACTTAAAACTTAGGCTAGAATATTTAGTAGAGGACTTATACATAGGTGGCGCGAATGAACATTGTTGGAACCTTGGAATAAGTTGATATAAACCATATGTTGTTATGGTTGATTCCCGTGGATTATTAGAGTTATCCTCATATAAGTATTTATTATGAAATCTTGGATAATTTGATAATTACATACAATAATGTATCTGATCTTCGTATTTCCGTGGACTGCAAATGTGCTTAGAATTCCCTGCTGTCAGGTGTATCCCCCATCTAAGATAATATCATTTAAAGGTATCACAAGTATTTTAATAAATTATATTCGTGAATTTCCACCCGGTCAATTTTGTGTTGTAGGGAAAATAACTATAGGATATTTTTGATAAATAGTTATGGATTTAGAGAAAGATTGAGAAAATTTATTTCGCTGATACCCTGATGGTATTTTACTCACAACAAAAAATATGTACTTTCGTGCTTATAATTAATAATAATTAACTATAAACACCAGAAAGTAAAACTGCACAATTTGAGTAAATTAAATGTCCTATACCAAAACAGTACAGCAACTTTGTGTACCTACATACATCTGCTTCTAAAATTCTACCTTTACTCCATCTTGCCAATTTTAAAACGAATTGCTGCATAATGAGAGGCTAAATATAAGTATAGCAAAACTTAGATGGTGAACTAATTTCCTACGAAATTCAAAGCACCCGAGAAATCACTGAGTCGCCCGAGTTGCAAAAAATAAAACCCGGCGATAGGGTTTGTGCTTATATTATTTCAACGGTTTACATCACTTTAAAAAAATATTTTAACCATCTTTTTCCCGTAGAAGTTCTTTGGACTGTATAAATTCCTTTGTTTACATTTCCCTTTGCATTATTCATATCCGAAATTTATTTTTTTTTATTAAAAAACTGCCATTTCCTTTTACTCAGATTCTAAGAAATTCGATTATTGTGCTTATGGGACTTAATAGGAAATTGGAAGGAAGTTTGAGCTCTACAATCATGGATACATACTACAGCATGGAATTGTTTTTTAACAAAATCCTTTGAAAACAAGAATCGTGCAAGCTGTGTAACCAAACAGTATTATATCGATTTGTTTTTGCAACCGTCTTGGAATTGTTACTTCACATGATTTCTGGAAAAGATTGAAGAATACGCAGTTGACAGGTCCGGATCATCGTGCTGTTGGCAACTATTTTTTCGACAAACTTACCGAGATTCTATATAAATGACATTTGAAGTCTTGTAATGACGACATTTCCACGATTTCATGCTCTGTAAGAAATTCTTTAGATTATTTCGGTTTGTATACTTTATTTGCACCTCTTATGCAAGTTCAATCTTTCTATTTTCTTTTCAATTCCAGATGAAGATTCCAATATTTGTGCAATCTTGTCACATCTCTATGATGGGCTCTCCTTGCCATTTTCAGAATTCAATTTGCCTTGAATTTCTATGGAGAATACAATCGTTGACACTGGCAGGAAAATAAAACATAAATTCTAGGTGTAATATCAGTTATTTACTATTTTTCCATATTTATTTTTAAGAATTTGACAAAAATCGAAAGAAATCTGAGTGCAAACATAATTGTTAATTATATATAATATAAAATTAATTATTAAATTAATATTAAATATTATCATAAGAATAATAAATTCATTCTAATTTATTTTGGAATCCTTTCTGTAATTTCTAATCTTCTGAATGTATTATTTGCAAATTCGTGAAATCGATTGACAAGTTTTATATCAAATATAATGAATGGCACCTAGCGTAGCTTAGGTTATCTCAAACTTTTCTATGATGCAATATACCCACCTTGCCCACGGTGATAAGCGCTTGCGGTAGTCACGGATTCGTTGGTGCTGTGCAGGGATTTATTCATTACTAACAATTCATAGGTCTGTGAAAAGTTTTTATATCTATAAAGCAGTAGTGTGCAGTTCTGAGGAAACTTTTACGGATGATTTTCTCCCTTTCGTAGATACACACATATAATATGTTTGATGTAGTTTTACCTCAGTAAAAAACTTATACCGCTGTTGGGAAATGTCGAAGTTTGTAACATCTCCGTGTATGTGTGGAAATTCATTTGGTTGTATTCAGTTATTAAATCCAGTCAGTTATTCCCGACAAACTTGTCAAAGTTTTAATGAACCTTCAATTCAAGTTGAAGCTTCCATGGTTTGCAGTCCTCTTTTTTATGTTCGTGACAAGGTTAAATGCAATATTCGTATCAACTCTCGAAATCAGTATTAGCGCCAATTTTTGTGATGTGCTTTCACATGCAATAAATTTTATTTCACGCTAGAGAAATATCAATACCTATGTATAATTTAGGAAAATTCCTAAATAACTTAAATATAAATATAAATTAATATAAATATAAATTAATATAGTTTTTACTATACTATAAAGCGAAGCAATTGAAAAGTTTGTAGATAAGTTCCGTGGTTTTCATGGTTTGAATTCCTGTTTTTGTGGTTGGACGAAGATATTGAAGTATAATTAATTACCATAACTCAAACGTATTCAATTATATGTAATACATATACATAAGTATACATATATGTGATCCTTAACGAGCCCTATTCTAGCAGTTCTAGACTCTCAAAGGAAATTGGATCAAAACTGAATCCTTCAATCAAGTCAAAATTTCTTTGATAATGCGGTAAAGAATTTTTGTGATCATGCCTGAGATCAAATTAAAGTCGCTGGCTGCCGAGGGGGGCTACAGTGCATGAAAGTACATTTTAATTCAACTTTTTCACTATTTTGACTTAGCAGGAAAGAAATATGTACGGACATAAAGCAGGTTCTATATAGATTTTTGGATACTTTTGTCTCCGATTCATCCATGCAGTATGGACAAGAGTTATGTCAAGTGATATTTTTTTTTAAAATTTAAAGTAAAAAGACGGTGAACGTATTTATTCAGCGTCATGGGGAAAAAAGGGATGACGGACACTATAAGACTAATAGGACTCAAAGCTAATCACAATGAATTTTTGTTTTAAATAAGTTCAAAAGTTTAATTTGATAAATATATTAAAATTACTATACTTTGAACTTATAATAAGCATCATTTATTACACATATGTACATGTAGTACATGTACGTAATGTGCATAAATTGGCCGTTCTGTTCGATTTAAGAAGATAGATCACTATATAGAAACGCAAACTCTAGTTAAAATGGTTCTCGTTTCATCCAAGATATTGATTCTTTTAATTCCTTGAAATCAACAGGGGCTACTTAAGATTGTAAACTTGATACTTGGAGAATATTGGATTTAAGCCTATAGTGATCCAATTCGATGGAAGGTTCCGGCTTCCAATGGTTATTGCAACGTAACCTTTCAACTGAGTTTCCAATTAACAGGCTGTGGGACAAAAGAATTTCAATGAAATTGTCAAATCATTGGAAGAAGTTATATTGTCTACTCTAGAACCAATCTACCCTAATCCGACTCTCGTGGAATTAAATATTTTTTACAACAAACATAGGTAGCGGTGTATTCATGTACGCCACGTGTATACCATAAACAGAGACCTAGCTTAATATTTTTCTAGCTTACCATCACATAGTGCTCATTAATACAAACTATGTAGGTGTCGTGTTGTGAAAAGATATGCCAAAATTAAGCTTTATTCATGCAAATGAAAGCGCTTCTGAAACTTTTGCAAAAAAGGCAACCACAATTTTCGACCCGCCTTGATGTTATGACTAAAACTGTTTTTTTTGCAAGCAGGCGTTTTTTCAAAATGAAAGAATGGAAGAGAAGAGAGGGGGAGATTGTGGGGGAAATGCGCCGAACTTTGGGATAACAAGGCCATCCTATCTACCCAAGTGTCTATATCTATGTAAGGAAATAAAAGAAAAGGATGAGGGGAGGTACCCTGAAATGTGCTCAGGAGGTTTCGGGATGAAACGCTTATAATGGGGTTACATACATATATACTGTACGTATGTATGTATTTACATACAAAGTTGCCTCCAAGATTTCAGATGAAACGAATAAGAGACCGTGGAATATCAAAAAGGCTTTGCTTCTGTTGACAGTTTAAGAAGGAAAGTAACTTTGTTCTTATAAGTATGCACCCGGGAGGAACATATATAGTGTAGAACAAATAGAGAAAGCTCTGATGTATGTATGTAAGCTCTAATACAGGGCTTAGCAACGTCCCTGAGAAAGGAGTGGATCGATTTACTGAATTTCCTTCTTCAGACTCCCACACCATATCAAGGTTGTCCGGAATTTTCCTACAAGTTGTTACATGTCGTATTTACTAACCCGTCCCGGGCTCTCCCCGCTATGTCCTTGTCTTTTTTCTATTCCAGTTAAGAATCTCATCGCAGGGACTACTCTTTGAGCTATGTGGTGTGTAGTAAAAGTTTCATTCTCAAAAGAATGTGGTGGCACTTGATCACTCTCCCGCCCACCCCTCACACACATATCAACAACTTAGTCGTTTCCAGTCCATTATACTATAGCCCGGTGCTTTTAATGCTTCCTGGAACCTCATTCCAGCACGTTCCTTTGACCCTTCAGATTGAAAGCTTTTGTACAATACGACAAACAACCCGGAGCAACAAACAAAAATATACATATGACAGTGACCGTACAAAGTTCTTTTTACATTTTGAAAATGTAATTGACACGTGGAAATCGGGATGTTTGAAATACAAATGTTGCTAGAACAACCACACCACATCCTATTTGGTTGTCTTTGTAAAAGCCAATAATCAATAGAATACATAAATTACCCAATGGATATTGTTATTCAACAGAATAGTTATGCTAAAAATGTAGCAGGCTTTGATGGAATGGTTATTCTCCGTGTAGCGCTTTCCCCACGCAGTACTTTCCCTGCCTAAATGATTTTCCATCAACGCCCACATTTCCAGGGAAAATGATGTTGATCAAGGACTATTCAGTGGGGATGGCGTGGGTAGTCCTGGAGTTTTTATATTCAATTGAAAATTCCCCTGGAGTGTGCAAACATACATGTATAAGACCTTATACAATCACTCGCAAAACATAATTTTTATAATAATGATACTTCCCAACAAATACGGAAAAGTTTATTCAACAATAACCACTGAATCAGCAGCATTTCTATTACTTCCAGTAAACTTGTCGCAAAACAAAATTCTCCTAAATTAGAGTATGAAACCAACTTGATGTACATAACCAATAAGCTGAGACCTAAATTGAAAGTTAATACCCGCATACATGTGTAATCATGTACATAATGTTTGAACGTGATTGCTGCATGGAAATCAAGGAATACACTCACATGTGAGAGCTTTATTGTTTTTTCCAAGAAAATCAAATTTGCCAACCAACCAACTTTTGTCTCTTTCTTAGTAAGGATTCCTGGAAGCTCCTTGTTTCGTACTAAAGGTGCATTTATGAAGGGTACTAAATTGCTATTTGTACATAATGTACATACAGGGAAAGAGCGAGTTGCTGGTATTATTACTTAACTTATTGTATAAGTTGTTCATGTGTTCTAAATTGTGGCTATTGTGACCATAGAAGAAGATACAGGAAAGGATGAGCTTCTTGTAAATTCGAATTGGAGCCTTTGTGTCGCATGAATGTAATTTCCAACTATTGTTCCCCTATCCGTTGATTTCCTCATTCTCGCACACAAGATGAGAGGGAACATCTCCACGAAAAGTGTTTTCGACTACCCGCCGATACAGGCTAAAAATAACAGGTTAATACATACATAAATGCACAATTTATACTTGTAGGTGTATGTATAAAAGTATCAGAGCTGTCCAAAATACATTCCCTCAAAATACAAATTACAAAATACAAAATACATTTCCAATTTCACGAAAATACAAGTTACAAAATACAAAATACTTTTGCTTCTCAGCAAAATACAAATTATAAAATACAAAATACATTCCCAATTTCCAAAAAAGCCAAGTTACAAAATACAAAATACATTTGCTTCTCAGCAAAATACAAACTACAAAATACATTTCCCATTTCATGAAAATACAAGCTACAAAATACAAAATACATTTTCCATTTCATGAAAATACAAGTTACAAAATACAAAATACATTTTCCCCCACGAAAATTCAAAATACTCTAAATAAGCCCCTAAAATACATGAAAAATGTATATTAAAGGCAAAACGTTCGTATTTCGTTTGCTTTTGGGTTAATAACAGTGAAATTACTGTGGGGACAAGGGTAAATGCCGCGTTTCATGCGGTGGAAAAACTTAATGCTAAGTTGGTCGATGCTCAAAATACAAAAAATACAAAATACAATTTAAAATTATGGAACTAAAAAAAACAAAATACTTTTTACAATTATGAAGCTTCAAAATACAAAATACAAAATACTTTTTACAATTATGAAGCTTCAAAATACAAAATACTTTTTAAAATTATGAACCTTCAAAATACAAAATATTTTTTAAAATTAGGAAGCTTCAAAATACAAAATACAAAAATGTATTTTAAATACGTATTTAAAATACTGCGTATTTTGGACAGCTCTAAATAACTACGAAATTACTTGTTGAAAATTGTATTTGACAACACGAAATATATCATATATAGTTTAAAAGTCTTTTTTATTCTATTATTGCACGGGTAAAAAATGAATTAATGTATAATTTACCTTTTTTATAATTAAGCATAAGTTGCCAAGTCTTTATACAAATGACAAAAACCAAATGACACTGATAATGAATTGGTTGGAATGAATTTGATTTCAATTCTTCTAAATTGATCTGAAATGAATTGTAAAGGTTGGAATATAATAGAATTGATGGGATTCAATGAATTGATGGAAAGAATTAGTTTGACGTCGAAAAAAATTGAATTAAATTGACATACTGGTCCGATCTCTATGGTTAGATCCGATCAAGATCAAGGTCACTTAATCACAGCACAAAGAAGTACTACAATAACATCTGAGAGATACTTTACGAATGAGTGTGATGGGCTGAAAGTGAGGGGAAAAGATATGTGCGTGTACCATTATGTAGTACAATGCTACAAATCTCATTACTGCGGTAATGGAATGGCTTGGCGGAGGGTTAGAAGACTCTAACCTGCCTTCCCACATAGTTTGTACGAGTTTTCCTATTCGAGTCAGGCCTCGCCGGTCTCTAAGCTTGACTCAATTTCCATTCACCCTCTAATAACTTTCTCCCAGCGTACCCAACCGTCCCGGACGTACATGTAATAAGGATGGGTATGTACTACATATCGTCGGACTAACTACAAAAGGAGCTTATATGATTTTGACACAATACGAAAAGGAGCTTATATAAAATTCACTAATTCAAAAAGGAGCTTATATTAAATAATTGTGTTTACGGGAGCTGGTGGCTCCGGAGCATGGAAAAAATATAAGCTCCTTTTTGTACCGGAAAATTTCAAAACGCAACATGTCCCCTTTTGATACTGACCCAAAATCATATAAGCTCCTTTTGTAGTTTGTCTGACGATATATACACAGAAAAACTGAGTGAGCATAACGAATATATATGAAAATACAGTGTGAACGACCACGTATCAAGTGCAAGAACCATGAGGTAAGTGTGGATGGCCAGTAAAGGAGGCTGCGTATGTACCCTGCTGATATTCGTTGGCTTAGACACTATCACTGTTTTTGTTGCTTTATAAACACAATATATGTATCTCAATCTACAACAATATGCAAAGCTGAAGGAAGTAAAAACGTTTGGACGGACTATTACAAAGCTTTTTACATTTCCTCAAAGATACCTTATTTTCCCGAAATTTGTTGCTGCGCTATATACTGAATTCTCGCTATAAGAGAGCGCAATAAATTATCAAAATCTGCCTTTTGTATACAATATCTTATAGAGAGAGCTCGAATGCAAATAACCATATGTGACATGCAAGCCAAAAAAATCTCTTACAGAGAGAGTATACTTTTATATGGAGATCTCTTATATGTACATAGCGAGAGACAGGTGTACAATTACTTGAGGTGCAGAGTGAGTTACTTTAATTTTGTCCTTAATGGGAGGAGGGTTTAGCCATCATCAATTTAGATGCAAGATGGGTTAACAGTAACAATTATTCTTACAATGTTTTAATCATTGCAGTTATAAACATGATCATTCCATTTGTTTCGTAATTACAGTGGAACCTCGCTATTAAAGGCCTCCATATAAGAGAATTCTCTCTATAAGAGATCCTTTGGGCGCGCATGTCCTACATAGTTATATGCATACGAGCTCCCTTTATAAGAAAATTTCTATATAAGAGGCAGATTTTGGTGATTTATAGCGTTCTCTTATAGCGAGGTTCCAGTGTATTAGAACTACACTGGAACCTCGCTATAAGAGGCCTCCATATAAGAGAATTCTCTCTATAAGAGATCCTTTGGGCTCGCATATCATACAT